>JAHBCN010008163.1:0-40112 GCA_019359885.1 Listronotus oregonensis
TCATTAATAATCTGGACAATGCAAGTTACCATTCTAGTTTATTAGAAGAAATCCCGAGAAAATCTTGGACAAAGCAGAGACTGATCGAATGGTTGAATAAAGAGAACATTAACTTTCCAGAAAAGGCCATGAAAGATCAAATATGGAATATTGCGCGCAAAAACTCCCCTAATGAAAAAAAATACTACCTTGATGAATATGTTAAACCTTTAGGACACAAAATTTTGCGACTGCCACCATACCATTGCCAGTTTAATGCAATTGAAATGGTATGGTCGGAATGTAAACGAAAATACGATCAATATATTTCCAATCTTAAGGGGTCACCTTCAGAGTTCTGGCTACATGGGAAAGGGTTATAAACGAAATTTCTATAGATCCAATGGCAAAAATATGTAATTCATACAGAAAAGGTAATTCAAGAGGCTTGGGAGGCAATACGAGTGTGTGATGCCTCTGATATTCCGCCACTTGTAATTACGACTAACGCAGACGACGACGACGAAGACAATATCTCTGACTTTAGTTCGGACTCTGACAATACTGACGAGACTGATTGAGCTTTTGTGTGCTTGCAAATTTTATTTCATGATCGTCATTTAAGTATTTAATCCTATCGTTACAATTACATTAACTTGGAAATGCAATATGTTTGTTTTTTTGAGTTTGTATTTTTATTTTTTGGATTTATATTTACATTTTGATGTGTTAACATATTCATCCAGGCAGTATTTTTTTCATAAACAAGTAAATTAAATTATGAGTATTTGAAATTTTCCCTGAGGTTAAAATAATTTTATACCATTCTTCCTATTATTCACAATTTTTGTAAGATCAGTTTTGGTACATCTACTGCTCGTTGTATTACATTCTCAATTTGAAGTGCGATTGCGCTTCAAACTTGTTCCTCTTCTAGTTGAAAAAAAGCCAATATATTTAAAATTATCTGCTGCGTTTGTTTATTATTCATGATTAATCATATTAATTGTTAATTGTTACTAAGATTGTTAATAAATAAATACTACAGATTATTTTTATTTTTGAGATTGAAAGTGTATAGACGAATGTAAAAATGATAATATACTGCTAATGGCCGGTTGCACCAACAATTTTAAGGAACCATTAGGCTCCTTTCACACGGGAAGCTTCACGTCTCTCACTCCTGAGGGAGGGAAGGCTCTTAGCACCAAAATGCAACGAGTCCAATGGATCTTTCAAACGGAGAGCGGGGCCGCCACGTATCGGGAGACGAGAGCCCTCACGTCTCCTGCATCTCGAGCTGGGAGTCGCGTCAGGCAGGTAGGGGTGAAAAGTGCTCCTGTATAGGAGCAAGAGACGTGAAGCTCCCCGTGTGAAAGAACCCTTAGCGTTATTTGTTCCTTAAATCTCCAATGTAGCCAATCAGTTTGCTTGTTTGGCCATTTTAAGGAATACCTTGTGCTAAGGGTTCCTTAAAATTGTTGGTACAACCAGCCCTAAATCATCATTTGTTAATTTCTGAACGTATACAAAAAAACATAACAGACTATGAATTTCTGAACGCGACAGTAAATTTTCTAACCTAATATTGATTGACAAAAATGTCTAATTATTAATTTACCGAGATACGTTTTTCTCACCTGGATAACGTAACTACAAATGAGTATAATTCCGACTATAGTAAACTAACCACAACTAACCTCTAGACGTGAAAGGAGACACAAACGTCACGGACATCACCGCAGCGGCTTGCTATGTCTATCTTTTTCTATTTCACATATACTAGTAGGTACAGATGTTGTTGCACCTATTTCTGGTATTGACATGGTATATTACCAAAATCAAGTAGTTCTTGGAATGAGATCTTGAAATTTTAAAATGAGATAAAGGCGGTTTTAACTGAAAGAATCCGTTGCTAAAATAGTGAAACTTATATTACAAAACAAGAGTTTATATATTCTCAATTTTAAGAATTGGAATAATTATTTTCATATCTTATTATTTTAATTCAAGATAGCTTTAAATTTAAATTGTGACTTTATATGATTTTAATTTACGAGACTCATTTTTCTGCAATAAGAAATGAAATTTTTACTTTGAAATAAATGGTATTAAAATGAATAAATCGACTAAGGAAATTTATGTTTTGTTTTAAGACTTTTAAAATCCTTAGAACAAAAACATGTGTTTAATTTAATAGCACAGGGTTTCTAAACAAAATATTTTTTTTTAAACCATCTATGTTCTTATTTTGAAAAATCTTTTTTTTGTGTGATAATTAACTTAATATTTTGAGCTTGCAAAAAATAGTGTAAGCATCAAGGTCAGTATGTTATTACTGGTTTCGGTTGTTTAGGAAATCTCGGCGGCGGCGTCTCGAAAACCAAACCAAAACCTTAATACTTAATACACTATTAAATTAGGTACCAAAAAGTTAATTCATTTTACTGATTTTTTAATACACTGTGAAAGCTTTAAGCTAAAAAAAATAAAGGGAATATTTAAAATAAATATTACATTCACTCACAACTTTAAACCCCATTTGGGATAAGTAGCTGAGTGAATCACAAAAAGCTTCTTAATAAATATTTTATGTCGGATTTCTTATCCGCGCCAGACTACCCGTTATGTTTTATTAAGATTCAAAAGCGTAAAGCCGATATTTTAACGTGAGGCGGCAATTTATTTTTGCACTGGAATCTTTAAAACATCAGTATTTATCGTTTAACATGAATTTTATTAAAAATTTACAGCACTTTTTAACCAATCAGGGTAACCCCAGCAAGTTAAAGTGGACATTTTTTAACGCAATGATGATTTTTTTGACAATTTTTTTATTTAAACGCGTTTTTTAATAAAGTAAAGTTATGACATGTACAGGGTTATTCATTTTAAAGTAAACAGGGCTTTATTTTTAAACTTTCCTGTCTTTTTTTAAAAAACGAACAGCCATTTCGTGTATTTCTTTCCGTAGAATTCAATAATCTAATCAGAAAAACATTTAAAACAAAAGCAAAAGAGTTCCAGCACGAGAGACGTATTTTTTAAATGGAGTACCCCGTATATTTTTATATCAATAGATAGAGATTTTCACGGGGAATTCGGTGATATAGAGGTTGCTGGGTTTATTTCCTGCGGTTCTGCTGCAGTTGTCTAAAAACTGCATGATACTATAAGGATAGTTTCACCTGAAAAAACCTGGCTGCCACAGGTTACAGGTGCTTATTTGTCAAAGTCAATAATTTTAAATATACGTTTATTACTTTTTGGAGTAGTTTTATAATGGGGTTTTTATCAGAAGAACGGCTTTAAATTATTATATGCTAAAAATGATATGATATATCTATTTCTAAACCAAGCAGCAAAATTACAATAAACGAAAAAACTTAAAATACAATACGAGGTAAAATATGGTGGTAATAGGAACACTTATAACAAAAAATTATAATATTACTAATAACTTAAATGTTCTATATGACCCTCGTTATTTTCGAAACATGATCTATAACCCGTCCTTAGCCTTTCTAAGCTCGCCGATATTATTTGAGGTTCTTGGTTAAGACGATTAATTTCATTTACAATTGTAACATCTGGACTATTAGGTGGCCGTCTAATAGTGCCATAACGTTCAATCCACTGATTGTATCGGCGATTGAGATACTGCACAACTTGACGAACAGCATGGGGCGGCGCTCCTTCTTGTTGCCAAATTAAAAGAAAAATTATTTGGCTTTTCTCCAGAATAGAAATATTAATATATAATATTTTAAATATTATAATTTTTTATAGATTATTATGGAGAGCTAGTCTGCTCTCGCAATAATAGTAACAAAAAACATGAAAAGACATATAAAGGTTTAATTCTTCATAAAATTGCCAAATTATCTCGCGATACGTTTCGAGCGGCAATTCTTCTAAATTGTCCTCAATATCGTTTTCAAGAAGATTGAGATATCTTTCTTCAGTTAAGGATCCTTCATAGAATATTGGCCCGACAATTCTATTGTTAAGCACACCACACCAGACATGAAGAGAAGACTTGGTATTTAAACTCTTGAAATTTCCTGGGATTTTGTCTTGCCCAGCTGTGCGTATTGCGTCGGTTAAACATAAAGGTAGCTTTATTCATCCAAAGAATCGTTTAAAACAGAGTAGGATCGTTATCTTGCTCATGGATTAAGATTTGGGAAACAAATTGAAAGCGAAGTTTCTTTTGTTCATGTATTAAATGCTGCACTGGAAGAACGTGATATGAAAGATAATTAAAATATTCCAGTGTTCTCTGAACCGTCGCATAGGTTACTCTTCTTCTTGCAGGGCCATATCTCAAGTCTCTAACTGCGTCAGTAATTGACTTTATGGGATACAAAGTAAAATAATTTAGAATAGCTCGATCCCAGTTTCTTTTTCTCATTGTAGTCATTTTTCTAATAAGTAACGATTTTTTTTTCTTCGAATAAGACCTTCAGTTTTAAAATCGTTTTTACTGATATATTTTGGTGGAAATTTGCAACATATCTTCGTTGTGTTTCCCTGACGTTTTCTCCACATTTATAATAGAGAGTAAAAAGTAATAAATATATTTTTAAAATTCTTGACTTTGACAAATAAGCACCTGTAACCTGTGGCAGCCAGGTTTTTTCAGGTGAAACTATCCATATAGTATCATGCAGTTTTTAGACAATTGCAGCAGAACCGCAGGAAATAAACCCAGCAACCCCTATATTACCGAATTTCTCGTAAAAATCTCTATCTATTAATATAAAAATATACGGGGTATTCCATTTAAAAATACGTCACTCGTTCTGTAACTCTTTTGTTTTTGTTTCAAATGTTTTTTTAATTTAAAATTTCACAGCTAGAGAATGTTATTTCTTGTCCACTATTAGGTCCCTTAGTGTTAACAGGGGGTAGAAAGCTTAAATTGGAGGACGATGCCAAAGTTGTCGAAGATATCATATTTGCGGTTTTAGATTGGTTAGCTACAGATGCATCAACATAACTTTCAGCAACTGTACTAAACCGCTATCCCCCTAAGCGCTTCAGCTGTAAAATATCTGCTTCGCTATTAACCAGCAACGTAGCTGCCCTTTAGAAAGTTTTAAAACGCAAGCAATTTTATAAGGAAATTTACATATAGAATTGCACCGAAAAGGTTGATGTCGAGCTTTTCCCGATCAATATTGAACAAAAAATCTTTCATTTTGAATATCTTTTTGTACCTGAATAAATTTATTCACAATTTTTATCCAATTTATGTCAGTTATCATGAATAATCTACTTTTATAAGTTTTTGTATTCGAAATTTCAATGGAAGGTCCGTTTCTAAAATATTAGTGTGTGTAGTTTTCATTTTTAATAATTCGTGAGTGCGGTATGCTCCAGATAAACCTATTATAAGGGCAACCTAAAATAATGAGAAAAAAAAATTAAAAACAAGAAAAAGTTAAAAGAAAGTTTTACCTTTATAGAAAGAAACTCTTGGGGTGCTTTTGTTAGAAAATTATCTTTATTTTGTTTGGTAAAAATAACATATTTTTTTGACCTTAAGCCTACATTCTGGCGATATATTAATCCTTTCGATAATGTTTTACTTATCAGGCCCACGGCCGATTTTATTGAAATCTGTAGTAAAATTTTGTCGGACTCTTCTAGTTATAACACCGTACTCGGACCTAACCTCAAAAATGCACAAACTTTTTTAAAATTCCTTCTTCTTTAACCTGGTCACAGTCAAACTAAATGATTTGATTGTAGAGCACCTTTTATTTTACAGGCTAAACTAATTTCTCCGATTATTTACTTAGGGTTCATGATTTCTCGAGCTTATCAATTTCTCGGGTCTCGAGAATTCTCGAGGCTAATTTCTCGGGTCTTCTCGGGTTGTCGAGAAATTTACAAATTGCGTGTACTACACTTTGTAAACCGTCTGAACTCAGCTAGAGTCGAAACACTAATGAACGTGTGTGTATTACAGTGTTGCCAACCAAGCTCGCTGAAAATTCCCAATTTTTCTGTGAAAAAATCCCTAAATTTCCTAGATCAAAATTAAATAAAATAATTTACGAAATGACTTTATTGTCAGAAAAGTTCAAAAAATACATAAAAATAAAATCTCATAGTAAAAATGGACATAGATAGAAAATGAATTAACAAAAATAAAAGTTTCCAAACAAAAAAAAAACAATTCTAAAAATTCTTAAAATCAATCTTTTTTTTATAAAGGTTTTCCTTTTTCATAAGACTTAAATGCTTTTCATTTAATGAATAATTTTGGCAACAGTTTTCACTAGAAAGACGAATTAAACACACTGCAATTAATGCCTCACTGGATAATTAATTTCGCTTTTTATTTTTAACGTCGGTAACGACTGAAAATACTCGTTCAGTCTCGGCATTACTGTGGGGCAACAAATACACGAACTTGACATTTCTTTTTTCCTTAGTATTTTGTGGGCAACAACCACAAAATACGAAATGGCAACAACATGCAGAGAGATGCTAAGTAGCAGTTGATCTGTAATTCCCGAAACCCGATACCACAAAAATCCCATCCCAAAACACTGAGAAAATGAATAAATAAATAATATAATACTTAAATATTTCAATATTTAAATAAAAACGTATGAATGTATCACTATAAATAAGTACGAATGGAAAAATTTGTACATAAAGAATGAACCTAAGAATGAAAGCGGAATGCAAGAAGTATAAATGCACCAAGGAAACTTGGTTTTCACCGCGCGCTACGGTACCTGATTTAAATCGAGCAGGTTTTTTACGACATTTTCCTGTCAAAACTAATTATAAAAATCAATAAAACTAGCTTAAAAAACAACAAGCCTCAAGCTATCTAGCAAAACCACTGTCCAACGGCGTTTGTATGGTCACACCGGTAAACGACCTATAAATATAATTAAAATTATAGTACTTACCACAAAGGAGACTACACCAACTCCGGCCTCCCTGGCTACTTTTGTCACGCAATCCTGAACAAGGAAAAAGTGTGATACAAATCGTATACATACATTGTAAATACTATAAATTGTAAATAATCTGAAAACAATAAAAGCATTATGAAATTGGAAATTGGAAAAAAAATTGGATACCACGAATTAACCCGTATTAGATTAATTAGTGCAACAAGAAGCAATTTTTGAAACAATGGTCAAACCATAACCCGGGGTATAAGGATTTAATAGGTACTTGTCATTAGTAGTCCATTTAATATTAAAATTGATAAATTGACTGAAATTCTATAAATTGAACTGAAAACAATCCAAAGTTGAAAATTCCCTAGATATTAGATAAAATTCCCTAGAACTAGGGAATAATTTCCTAGGTTGGCATTACTGGTGTATTACCTACTGTATTGTATTATGTATAAAACGACGCCGCCAGAGCGCTTGCCGCGCGCGATCGGCGAGATCAAAGGGTACCACTGCGCTTTGGCCCGTGCCGCCCCGCCGCCGCGCGTTTAAAACAAACGGCAAACGCAAATAGTTTTATTTTATAATTTCATAAACTCAAATATGATTTCTCGAGTTCTCGAGTTTTCTCGAGCTTGATTTCCCGGGAACAAAGCCCAACGATTTCCCGGGAATTCTCGAGCCGAGAATTCCCGGGAATGAACCCTATTATTTACTCATCAGTTTTACTAAAAAACACATTCAAAAATTTTATTTATATATTCAGAAACAAACAACGAAATTATGTAAGGATTTTTAGACAGATAAGTTGGTGAAACTAAATGGCGCCATATTTGAAATTTAAATTGTTTTATTAGCATTAAATGAAAAAAATAATAAATAATCTCTTTATTAAAGGAATTGGAAAATTCTATAAAAAGCATTTAATCCAAGTAAAAGCATTATTTTAATCTTTTCTAAAAGGTGCATTATCATAAGGGTGCATAGGGACTCCTGCGGTTATATTGCAAGATGTTTTTATTTAGAAGTTAGATATTAATACAAGTAAGGCAGGGGCGCATTTCTCTGAATGTGGATTTGTTGATGAGGTATATATTAAATAGGTAATTGACAACATACTCTGTTTTAAACAAACAAAATAAATGCAACTAATGTGAACTCCATTTTAACACAATTAAAATTAAAAAAGTAGGCGCTTTTCAATTGTTTCCCAAGTTGAACCACGGCTTAAAAATCCCCAGATAGTTTTGTTATTTTTTTAAAAGTAAAAATATTTTTCTTTTGGTAGTGTTTTTTGAAAATAACGACTTAGGAAGCGTAAAAATAAATGTATCCCAATACAAAATAAATGTTTACTATAAAATCATTTTGGCTGTGGCCAGTTTCAAGAAGAAAGCATGCCCGTATTATGGTGTAGATAGCCCAGAAAGTAAAGGGTTTTTTGCTTTGCCATGTCACTTAAACATGCCACCAAGACTGTCTTTAACGCGATATTTTAAGCATTTTTTCTAAACACCAGTTTTCGTATACCTTGAATGCTTATTCACTGCCCTCGACTTTTCTCCGGAAGTAAACTAGCTTTCGCTCTTTCTACAGCTTCTTTAGGTTCTGGTGGGGTATTATTGTTAGAATAATCTTTATTATCACTATTTGAAAACATTTCAGCTTTTTTCTTAACACAAAGTTAAAAGATCGAACAAGAAATTCAGAATTGTTTGAAGGTATGCGTCATTGCTCTGGCCCACATTTTTGAATGATGTCAAAACAATAAATGACATATTTGGGCATTTGTACTACATTTTACAAATTACCGAAACAATTCAACTAGGCATTGAGACCTATATTCCCCACACTAAAAAGAACCCCATAACTTCAAATCACAAACCGTGGTTTTCTAAATCCTGTGACAAAGCCAGACTTTTAAAAATATAAGCCACAAAATGTTTCTTCAAAACCCCAGTCCCGAAAATCGACAGGCTAGGATCGAAGCGAGAAATCAGTATCTCAGAAGTAAAAGACCGTTTTAACAATCGAATAAAAGATAAAGTTCTCTCTTGCTCAAATGGCAGTAAAGCTTTCTGGTCCTTTGCCAAAAATATTAGTCAGAACTTTGGCACAAATTATTTTCCGCCCCTATTCTCTGAAGATGGAATTGTCTCTACCTCCAAAGGAAAAGCCGAACTATTTGCCAAAAAATTTGCTGCCAATTCTATGCTTGATCCTCCTATTAATCTTCCCTTACAACAGTTGTCCCTGTTTTGTCATAAAACGTACGATATAATTTTTAAAGTTAAACAAATCAAGCGTATTCTTTCTTCTCTAAATACTAAAAAATCGACTGGGCTGGATGGCATACCAGCAATCGTCTTGACAAAATGTGCACCCATCTTAACTCGCCTCTTTTGAATCCCTTACGACACGGGCATTTTCCCGGAGAGTTGGAAAGCGGCACGTGTGCAACCTGTCCCCAAAAAAGGATCCAAAAGTCTCCCTTCCAACTATAGACCTATATCTCTTCTTTCAGTTGTGTGCAAAGTAATGGAAAAATTCATTAATTCCGAAATCTTAAAGTATCTGGAAAAACATAAGATCTTACATGATAGACAATATGGATTCCGTCACAGTAGATCCACAGCTGATCTTCTTTCCTTTGTCTCACACAACTGGAACAAGTGCCTTGAGTTTCTTGGTGAATCCCAGATCGTTGCTCTTGACATATCCAAAGCTTTCGATCAGCTCTGGCATGATGGGCTTCTTAACAAACTTCCTTCTTACGGTCTTCTACCAAAGCTTTGCTCTTGGCTTTCCAGTTTCCTTTCTCATCGACGTATATCAGTTACTGTAGATGGTCATTCCTCCAGCTTCTACCAAATTAATGCTGGGGTGCCCCAGGGATCAGTGCTGGCACCCACGCTGTTTCTTCTACACATTAACGATCTTCTCTCTTCCACAATCAATCCCATTCATAGTTTTGCTGACGATAGTACCCTCCATTCTAGTATTCAATTTCTTAAGCCACCGTGTAATCCTGATTTCGAAAACAAGCGCAGGTCAATGCAGATATCTCTTTCACAAGACCTCAAACTTATCTTGGATTGGGGCGCCAAAAATCTTATTCAGTTTAATGCCTCGAAAACACAGTCTTGTTCGCTGTCACGAAAAAAGTCTGCAAATGCTCATCCCTTACATATGAGCGGCCAAGTTCTGCAGAACAAAGAGTCGTTTAATCTCGTCGGCGTTACTTTTGAGAATAACCTCAACTGGCACAAACACATTTTATCCATAGCTTCGACAGCTTCAAAAAAGATTGGATTTCAAAAAATTCGAGTGCAAAATCATCGCAATAAATAATTGTAAATGTTTAACTCAGAAAATCGAAAATAGATCCGAAAAAAGAGAGAACTGAACTCTAAATATTTTATTAGGTGTGGAAAAATAAAATAAAATAAAATACAATAACTTTTTCAAAAATATTAGAGAATTACATAAAAACATCAAAATGTTTAAACAACCCCCCATTTACAGCTAAAAAATATCCCAACCGATCATAAAATTAATTTCTAACGTTGCTAAGTTGATATTGCGAAATTTTATTACATTCTGACAAAATAGCGTTTTGTAGCTGGTTAAGGTTCTCAAATTTTACACTTTTATAAATGACACTTTTTAAGTGATCCCACAGAAAGAAGTCATTCGGTAAAAGATCAAGTGACCTGGCTGGCCAAAGTATCCGGTACCGTGGACCAATAATATTGTCATTAAAAGCATTTATCAGGTACTCTCTAACTTTACGGGCATTATGGACGGGGCAACCATCCATTTGGTAACAGATCATTTGATCTTTACGAACAACTTCTTCTAAGGGGTCCAATTTGATTTTGAAATAAGTCCAGTCTGCTGTCAGGTTATAGTCCATAAAAAAGGGTCCAATGATATGGTGTCCGATAATTCCCAGAAATACATTTGTTTTTTGGGGATATTGTGTCTGAGTATAAACAAAGCGATGTTCATTTTCTTGGCTCCAATACCAGCAATTCTGAACATTTGGTTCATCGTTGAGGGTGAATGTACATTTACCGCTAAAACAAATATTTCTTAAAAATTTTCTATCCTTATTTGCTCTTTCCATCATTTCAAAACAAAATGCCATTCTTTTGCCAATTAATTTGAATTCAGATTAAAATATAAATTAAGTTATTACCAAAATAATTTAATTATAGTAAAAAAACGAAGGATGCAATTTACTATATTTTCATAACTCTAATTTGGTAAATAGCTACCAATAAAATGATTGTCACATTTAATATATCAAGCACCCCACGCTTTTTTACTATAATTAAATTATTTTGGTTAATAACCTCATTTTTATTTGAATTTTCCATTAATTAATGACCAATTAATTCCAAATTAATTGGTCATAATTGATTATGGGACTTTTTATCACTGTAACACAAACTCTTTATACTTAAAAAATATTTTCTACTTTTTAGATAGGTTTGCTACTAAAGCGTGTTTTTTTAGTTTTATTTTTTAACCATAAGAGAAGTATTCTATGTGAAAAAACAGCACCTGCGTCGATCGATCTGTCTGTTGGTTTGGCTATTAATCTATTCCCTGGGTTTGGGATAAATTTACAAAAACAAAATATTGTTATTTGACTTAGCAAGTAGTTTATCTTAGCTAGTATGTAGTATTGTAGTATATGATATGAAAATTAAAATGGTTTATTTAAAATAAAAATAAAATAAAAAAGTCTTCATTATTTTATTGAATGGGGGGAGTCATAAGTAAGTAAGTTGACCCCTTTTTTACATAGTTGATTTTATTCAAAATTCTTGTACAGTGCATCTTATATTACTAAGGAAGTTTTGACAAAAACACCTTTTCATTTTTTATGAACGTGATAGAAAATCATTTGGACTAGATAGTTTTAGACGATTTAAAAAATATCCACTGTAAAGCAAATAATAAAGTAAAACGTTCTTATTGGAAATAAAACGCTACATGAGCCGAGAATAGTGCATTCGAATTTAACGATCAGTCATTAATCTGGCTGTAGAGCAGCTGTAATCCGGCATATGTTGGAAAATACTTGATGTAGGTACATTAAAGGGATTCACGTTGCCAAATCAATATAGCTGAAATAAGCCGGTTTCATTATTCAGACATCGCTTCAAATGGGTGTAAAAGACTAATTTTAAAATAATGAATTTTGAAACCCATGTAACAGGGAAAACGCAAAATTACCATTGATTAGAGATAATAATAAGAAACCAGAAATATATCTTTTTAATGTAAATAATTTCCAAAATACTACTTTTATCGGAACAACAAAAAACACAGAATAATTTTTATAGACACGAACGCTAATTCCTTGTTCTCATTGCAGTAAATGTAATATTTTTAAAACGAAACTCTTTTTAATCCGAACTCTTTGCTGGTAATTCTACTCTTGACCCTTCTGGTATTTATCTTCTTCCAATAGTTGAATCTACTTTTAATAGAATAACAAAAAATATTTAAAGTCAAGGAGATCAAGCGTATCCTTTCTTCTTTTAATACCAAGAAATAATTTTGGGCTAAATAAACTTTCTTCCTACGGTCTTCCACATAAGCTTTGTTCTTGGCTCTCCAGTTTCCTCTGTAATCGACGTATATAGGTTCCAAATTAATGCTGCTATAGCTCGGACGTACTCCAGCTCTCAGTACTGGCACCTACTTTATGTCTTCTTTATATCAACGATCTTTTTTCTTCCACTATCAATCCTATTTATAGTTTTGCTTACGATAGTACCCTCTACTCTAACATTCAATTTCTCAACCCAGCCAATAAGCCTGATTTGGGAAACGTGCGTAAGTCAATGCAGAAATGTCTTTCACAAGACCTTAAACTGACCTTCGATTGGGGCCCTTAAAATCTTATTTAGTTTAATGCCTCCAAAACATAGTTATGTTCACTGTCGCAAAAAAAGGCTGTCAATGAGTATCCGTTACATATGAGCGGCAATTTCTGCAGATCAGGGAGTCTTTTAACCTTGTCGGCATTACTTTTAGGAATAACCTTTGCTGGTAGAAACACATTACATCCGTAGCCTTAGCAGCTTTAAAAAAGCCTTAGTTCCTCTTTCGAGCCAAAAAGTATTTCTCCTCTTCTAATCTGTATATTCTGTATGTATCCTAAATCAGACCCCCTTTAGAATATTGTTCTCATGTCTAGAGAATGGCGCCTCCTACAACTCTAACCATTTTCAATTCCATTCAAACAAGTGCTGTTGGTTTTATTAATGATCCCACGCTTACAGATAAGCTTACTAGTCTTGCCCACCGACGGGTTGTGGGGGATTCTATCGCTCGTTTATAGGTATTTTCGCCGCTTCTGCTCCAAGGAGTTTGCCAGTATAATTCCCCCTCTGGCAGCTCCCAACAAAACAACAGGTTGTGCATATTTTATGCATCCCTTTACACTTTAACTAGAGAGGCCCAAAACTTTTTACTTTCTTCCTTCCTTCATCTCTAGAGTGTCCATGCTATGGAACTTGCTACCCGTAGAAGTTTTCCCTTTTTCTCCAAATCTCCAAATAGTTAGGTCCCATGTGAATAAACTTCCTCTTACAATACTTAAGACACTCACGGTACGTTAGAACTTACGCTTCAGCTTTTATGGATTGTCCCAGGATAAAAAAATTACCTGTGACAGTTTATCAGTCATATTAAAAAAATGCATCTGAACTTGCACCATTAACTTAGACATTCGGATTTATTATTATACGAGCATTTTTCTGGTGAGCTAATGTTCCGCACATGTTCAACCCAAATAAGGATTTAAAACATTTCTTAATTATACACTTATCTTGTCTCTCCCACTTGTTGGCAACGTCATGGTAAACTTTATTAACCCCGAAATTCTTAAATATTCGAAGAAACACAATGTCATTTACGACGTCACGACTGAGAGTATATATTCTGTCACCAAAGATGGTGACAGTGGATTTTTTAAAAGCCTAAGTACTAGGTACCCTGGGTGCCGAGTTTTTAGATGTTTATCCCATTATATCCCCACGGAAACATGTAAATATTTTATTTGACGGCACCTGTTCGACAACGCGGTAATGCCATCATGGACGTTATTTAAATGACTACTATCTTCCATTTGGTTGACAAAACTGAAATAAGCTTTTTAATATATTTAAGGTTTTGAACCAGATCTGGGATCATACGCTTCATAACAAACTTCCTTTCTGCGGCCCTCACCTAAACGTTGCTTGGAACTACAGTTTTCTTTCTTATCAACGTAAATGTGTTATGGTAAATGGTTATGGTTTCTCTTCTAGTTTTTACAAAATTAATGCTGGCGTAGCCCAAGACCTAAGATTACCTTTATTCATAGTTTGACTGGCCGTCTCTAAGACTAATTTAGACAAAAAACTGAGGGGTAATGGATGAATTTTTATTTATTATCAAAAGTTTTTTAGAATTTTTTTCTTCTAGTAAAAAGCAGGGGATTATAGCATATTTATTCCCTAAACCTTTATTGGCTATGGGCTACGTAGCAAAAAAAAAGTACTACAACATAAAAAGGGTTTTATTGTTTTATAGGTTTAATTGACCCTAAAGTATGAAAAATCGCGGAGTGATACCATTTAAAGAGGTGAATTTTTGAGATACGGGCGAATTTGTTCCCTTTTAAGTTTTTTATTTTTATCTTAAATTTAAAAAAGTTATCTGAAATTATTTTTTTATCGAAATGTCACCTTCTATAGCCCAAACAGATTTCTTTAACAAAAATATATTCAGAATACAAGACAAAAAAAAATGTTTTTTTTTTTATTTCTTAAATTTTGCCCCATAACTTATTTTCACCTGATTTTTTATATTTAATATACAAAATATTTTTAATGATTATTATGGTATCATTATTTTATAAAAAACTTAGCCAACAACCATTTTATATTTTGCTAACAAGAACAGTGAAATTCAAGACAATATTAAATATGATTTAATATTGTCTTGAATTTGATTGGTTAAAATTTAATAAAATTACTTTAAATTTAAATAAATCCTTCTATATAATTATCAGCAAACAACAAATAAAAGATAAAATTCCTTATATATCATTTAAAAATAAAAAAAATAAATTATTCTACGAGTATAAAATTTTTAGGATTATATATTGATGAAAATTTAAGTTACAGAAAACATATACACTATCTTCGAAATTATCTATCACCTTTAATAGATATTTTGTTCAAGATTCGGAATTATATACCCTTAAAATTGCTTAAAAGTATTTATTATAGTTTAGTGCGGCGAGGAAGTTTTAATAATAAAGATTGGTATCCATGTTTCAAAGTTTTTCAATCCTAGTTGAAAGTAGCCAAATTTGAAATGCCATATCTCGGTTACTATTACTTAAGCAAACTTTAACTAGACACCCTTTTAAAGGTCATAAAGTGGGCTTTCTTTTTTATGTATTATTGTATCTACCTAAATTCACAGGGAAAAAATATATAAACATTAAATAACTATGAAAGTAGCTAACTTTCAAAAACCGCCTAAGAGAAAATAATAACGGCTTTTTTATGTAAAGCAATACCTACACCTAAATTTACGTGAAACAAAGTTATAGGGCAAAACTTGAAAAAAAATGTGTTTTTTCCGCTTCGTTTTTTTGAATATATTTTTGTTATTTTTTGCCTTTAAAAGGTAACACTACTAGAAAATTTAATTTTAAACAGCTTTTCGTTAACGTTTACGTACAAAAGTTCAGAGAGTTTAGGCTAAAAATACAAAATTGAAAAGTGAAAAAAATCACCCACACATCAAAAAAATGCATCCCTTGTAGGTAGCGCTCCGAAGTTTTTTTTTTAAATTTAAGGGTCAATGAAACATATAACAAAAAACCCCTTTAACATTGTAGTTCCTTTTAGGCCTTTTTTTTTAAAAACAGTCAATAGCATATGCTTTAATTAAACAAAAATGATAATTTTTTATTCAACCTAAAAATCATGATTAATTAATATTTTTAGAATGTTTCAAATAAAGTTACTATGTTAATGGTTATTTGTTTACCTAATGATCTTATTTGCTTAGAAGTACAGGTTTATAGTTTGCACCATACCTAGAGGTTTAACGATAGGCAATAGGTAAAATGTGTAAATACAAATGTTTTAGGGTTCAACTCATAGTATCTCCAGGACGTATTTTTGAATATACAGGGTGTCCCAGAAACAAATGCCAGAATAAGGTTATATTTTTTAAACCAAACACCCTATGTATTATCAGATATTATTTAAACTCATCTGGACTTTCGCTTTTAAAAAATTTATAATATGTCTATATTTGGTCCAGCCGTTTTTAAAATATCAAGCTTTAAAAATTGTAAAGTAAAACATGCCCACATAAGTATTAAGTTAGGACTCGTGAGATCAAGATGGCATGGAAAACAAATGTCTCGTATTTATTGACTTGATAACAGGATGTGGTTTTACGGTTTTCGAACAGTTATTGAACATATTTGGATGTTATTTTATCATTTTTCGGCAAATTTAGAAATTTTTCAATTATTCAAACAATAATAACGTATCCAGAACACGATATGAATTTAGCCAGATATATCCCGGTAATTGTAGTATCATCAACATGGGGAGGGGCTGCCCACAAGGAGGCGTTCTATCACCTTAAGGGGATCCTAGTGACGACCTTCTGGCAAAAATCGCCAAAGAGAGTTTCACTGCCCGGCTACGCAGACGACATAGCCAGCGTAGTTAGAGGTAAGCACTTGACTTTGTTTCAGAAAGGACGCAAAACGCACTGAACATCGTAGACGAATGGGCAGGGAGGAAGGCCTGTCGGTTAATCCACAAAAAGACCGTTATTGTTCCCTTCACAAAGAAAGAGCACTAAGGGCACTCAGATGTCCAAAGCTCAATGGAGTGGAAATCCCCTTCTCAAAAGAGGTAAGATCTAGAGTCACTTTTGACCAAAAGATCAACTGGAACACACCTCAACAAACTTGTTCAGAAGGCAAAATTGCTACCTCGAGATGTCAGCATGACTTTGTGGAAAAAGCTGGGATAACCCAAAGATGAACATGTGGTTGTATAAAATGGTAATAAGACCCATGATAACCTATGGTTCAGTTGCCTGAGGGGCAAGGCCAGAGACCGTAGCAATCAGACAACTTCAAAGTGTGCAAAGGCTAAATGCGTATGCATCACGGGAGCTATGAGAACAACTCAACCGCAGCCCTAGAAGTGCTGCTAAACCTGCCGCCACTACAATCTACATAAAGGCGGTACTCTATATGCTCAAAAGAGGTCAAAGTCCAATTATAGAACATCGAAGGACTCCAAGATGGGAAATAGAGGAGGACCAAGAGGTCAACTCATTGTTTGAGATGCCCTAGACAGGATAACCCTCGTTTCATCTTCAAAGACACTTTCGTATTGTCATACCAGATAGGAGGACTGGAAGGGAGGCCCCAATCAAAGCCGATCATATCTGGTATACAGATGGCTCCAAGACCAACAAGGGTGTAGGAGCTGGCATCTATAGAGATAAGCCTAGAGAAAAGGTAATCTTAAGTCTCGGTCAGCACGCCACGGTTTTCCAAGCGGAAATCGCAACAATAGTGCATTGCGCCGTGAGGATTAAAGAAAAAGGGAGTAAAGGAAAAAATATCGTTATTTACTCAGATAGCCAAGCGGCCCTGAAGGCCATCAGTTCCCAAAAGTTAATTCCAAACTAGTCGGGGACTGTATACAGGCCCTGGAAAAAGTCGGCTTGCAACAAACTTACGGTAGCCTGGGTACCAGGCCACGAGGGCCATCCAGGCAACGAAGAGGCCGACGACCTAGCCAAAAGAGGATCAGGCGCGAAATGATAGGCCCGGAGCCATTCTGCGGTATCTCGGCAGGTCTCTTCAAAGCATCTATTAAGAGTTGGGTAGACAGACAGTTTCAAAGCTGGTGGGTACAAACACCGGGACAACGACAGGCAAAGCAGTTCATTAAGACCCGCTCGGCCAAGTTTACATCGGACCTACTGAGCCACAGCCGTAAGGTCGTAAGGATAACGGTAGGTCAACTAACAGGACATTGTAAACACAACAAGCACCTGGAAAGAATAAACCTGGTGGAGGATAGCCTGTGTAGGTTCTGCCAGGAGGCTGAAGAAACAGCCTTACATGTGTGGTGCCATTGCGAAGCACTATGCAGGCTTAGATTTACTAGGCTTGGGGAGGAGAAGCCAAAACCGGCAAGTTATATGGAGTGGCCAGTGTCGAGACTCTGGAGTCTAGTTAAGAAGACGGGCTTGGACAAGGTACTCTAAAGAACGATAGGAGAAACCACAATAAATCTGGTAAGGTTGGAGTGGTGGAGGTCATTTTTCGCCATCTCCGCTCAAATAATCTAATCTAATCTAATCATCAACAAGGGCAAAAGGATATTCCAAAAGATGTTGATTGCAATACAATGCAATATAAATCAATGGTAAGAATAGGAAACTTAATGTGTGGCAAAGTGATTAAACTAAATTTAAATAAATAAACAACTTTTAAATAAAATATTACATGATATAAATCAAAGATCGTCAAGGTCAGATAACAGATCGTCGCTCTCATCTTCGTCATCCGAATCAGTCACTATGACGGGGTTTATATCTGAAGCATCGCATATTCTGATTACTTCCCAAACTTCTAGGATCTCTTTTTGGGCGTGCCGAATGTAGTTCTGCCAATGCTCAGCGGTTATTTCGCCAAGTACCTTTTCCCACGTTGCCAACATTTCAGAAGAGGTTACTTTTAAAGCAGAAATATATTGGTTATATTTTCTTTTGCACTCTGACCAAACCATTTCGATTGGATTATATTGACAATGGTACGGTGGGAGGCGAAGAACTTTATGACCAAAAGGTTTCACATATTCGTCAAGGAAATATTTCTTTTCTAAACTTCTGTTTTTTTCTGCCAAATTCCAGAGTTGGTCTTTTATAGCTGTCTCAGGAAAGGCAATATTTTTTTCGAAAAGCCACAGAATTAATCTTTTTTTTTTTTTTTGGTGCGAGATTTGCGGGGAATGTCTTCTACCAGCTCGGAGTGGTAGCTAGCGTTGTCCATGAAAATTCATGATTTGGGCGGCAAATTTGGAACAAGTTGATATTTAAACCATTTTTCAAAATTTTGGCGGTTCATGCTATCATGGTAGTCGCCACTCTTTGTACCACTTTTAAAGACTAAACTAGCTCCCTTGATAAATGCTTTTTCTTTGCCGGCGTTGACGACGATATATCTATAACCTAAACAAATTAACGATTTTAAATAAGCAAAATAATGTTTTTATAGTGTAAATTTAAATGTCTTGTATAATTAAAAACATATATTCACTTCATCCCATCACGAATCCAAATCCCAAGGCAATTCTCAAATCCAATCCTAGCACATTAATCAAGTCGGAAAAAATGTTAGGGCGCAAGTGTAAAGGTATTGGTAATTGATCCCCTACCAATGGTTTCTTTTTGAATAAAAGCAACTTTTACTCACCTTTACTGCTTTTTAAAGAGCTTGTGGCTTTGGCATCATCCTGCCAGGTATTTCTAAAAGATCATTTACTGAATATCCATGTTTTATCAAGAAATACTGGAGTAAGACCGTTTTAAAGTAGACTCATATTTTGTGTGTATTCTCTCAAAAAATTAATTCTTTTATTAAAAACATCTGGTAAATCCATGAGATACTTTCGGTTGTTATTTTTCTTCCACTTAAAGCCAATTTCTTTTACCCATTTTCACGAAAAACTAATGGAGAAGTTAAAATGATTGCTTATTTCATCATTTAATTTTTGATGGAGAGATTTTATGGTAATATGCTCTTTAAGTGCATACATGCGATAAATGGTATCCCAGATCTTGCTTTTTAAGTAGTCAGTAATTTCGATATGCTCTTTATTTCTTGTTGATGATACTTCTTTAAAAATTTTGTCCGATTTTAGTCCATAATTTTTTAAATTAAATATTGCTCTTGCACTCATTTTCGTTGCGGCAGCTGTCCTTTTCACCACATTTTGAAAGTTCAAGGCAATTCCTGCAGCATCTTGTTGCTTCTCTAGCTCAAAAAAAGCCAAGATATTGTTGATCCCTTTCGTAATTCATATTAACCCCTTTAATGAAATATTTAGGTTTATTAATTTGCAATTGCAATTGAAGGCGGAAGGACCACGGTCGATAGCCTTTTGAATTATTGTATTATTGTATATTATAGTAATTTAATAAAGAACGTTAAGTAAGTAAGTAATTTCCAAAACGCAGAAATTACTTAAAAATTTTACCTTTAAAAAATTAACATAAACACTAACTTGGAGCCCCCAAACTTAACAGCTACTCAGTGGTACAGCCGCCTACCCGGAATGGTTCGGAAAATACCGGCCCATTTTCAGCCGTGCGGCCTCACAGTCCGCATGTTAGTAACGGAAGGTTAAGCTGCATAGACCACAAAACGTCATCATGTCGTTAAGTCAATAAATACAAGACATTTGTTTTCCATGCCATCTTGATCTTACGCATCCTACCTTAATAATTATGTGGGTATGTTTTACTTTACAATTTTTGAAGCTCAATTTTTTGGAAACGGCTGGACCAAATTTAGACATATTATATATTTTTAAAAAAAGGAAGTCCAGATGAGTTTAAATATCTGATAATATATAGGGTGTTCCATTAAAAAAAATATAACCTTATTTCGGAATTTGGGGGGATACCCTGTATATTCAAAAATACGTCCCGGAGATACTATGAGGTGAACCCTATTTATACATTTTACCTATTGTCTATCGTTTAATCTATGGTATGGTGCAAAATAAAAAACTCTGTACAAAGGTGAAATGAAAATTTACACACAATTATCTTATTTGCTTTTTATTTTTTACATTACCTTTTCTAGAGTAAAAAAAACAAAAACCTTTACTGTATATAATAGTTAATTTTTCTTAAATAGTGTAAACCAAACTAAAATTTAGTGTTTTTTGTTTTAGAATGCTTGGGGGAGTGGCTGGTCGCCACATGTCAAGAAGAAGAGGATCCTCACCAGCGATCAAGTGGGATGATGGACCACCTCCAGTTAGCAGATATGCGAGAAGAAGGAGAGCCGTTACCACCATGGACCACAAGAGCTGTGCGCTCATACAAACTAGACTTAAGTTGGGAGATATCATGTAAGTTTTCTTTTTTTTTTGTTTTAAAATATAAGTGACTCAAGATCCACATACAAAAAAGAATATCCTCATTTAAAACAATTTGACTGGGATGAAAACACGTTGTGACTAGTATACAGTGTGTCCCGCTTTTTATGAATACACCCTGATATCTCAGTTATTAATAATGCGATTTTCTTTAAAATTTTGGTGGTAATGGTATGTTAAAAAAATGAAGTATTTGGCATAGTGAACACTTTTATTTACCATTGGCATGCGGTCTTGGAGGGTAAATTTTTTTTTTGGGATTTGATTTTTTGGATAAAGTATTTTAGAGCTAATTTTAAATATTTTTTTTCTGTCAGATTTAAACTTGGCATCCCCAAAAACCCCTTAGTTTATATTTTCAAAATCTTAACAGCTGATTTTATCAGAAAAAAATATATTTTTTTGTCACTTTTATAATAAATCTTCTATTTAAAACTATTACATCAAAATTACAATTAACAATATTTTAGATTTCTGTATTTGCAACATAACTACCTTCTAAAACAATACACTTTTTAACAATTCTTCCTAAACGTAGTGTGATCATTTATAAAATGAAATTGGTGCTTTGAGAAAAAAAATAAAAAGTAGCAAAAAGATTTAATTTTATTGTCGGTCGGCTTTGCTTTTTTTATGGTCCATTATTACAGACACCTAAAAATTTTTCAAAATCTTAACAGCTGATTTTATCAGAAAAAAATATTTTTTTGTCACTTTATAATATTTCTATTTAAAACTATTACATCAAAATTACAAATACATATTTTAGATTCGATTTTACAAACTACCTTCTAAAACAATACACTTTTTAACAATTTTTCCTAAACGTACATTTACTTTTCTTAAAGTTGGGGGAGTAATTTCCTGACAGAAAAGAACAAGAAAAAATTAGTTCTGGTTAGTCAAGACATAACTTCTCAAATTTTAAGAATTTTTGAAAAGCCTATTGTTTTAAAAGGTAGTTATGTTAAAAATACAGAAATCTAAAATAATGGAATTTGTAATTTTAATATATAGTTTTAAATAGAGAATTTATTAAAAAAGTGCCAAAATAAATGAATATTTTTTTTCTGCTAAAATCAGCTCTTAAAATTTTGGGGGATGGTGATGTTAAATTTGACAAAAAAATTATTTAAAATAGTACCTAATATACTTGTCCCAAAAAATCGAGTCTTTTTTACCCCCCAAGACCACACGCCAATGGTAAATAAAAGTGTTCACTATGCCAAATACTTTATTTTTCCATTAAACAATCAGGGTGTATTCATGAAAAGCGGTACACATTGTATAAGAAAAAGAGAATATTCTTCTTATGATAATAAATAAATATAATGATATTTTTGAAAATATCTTTTTAACATAGGCGAAAAGAGAGCTTCATTTGAGAAAACACAATTTGTTAACTAAGGGACAATAATATTTTCTCTAAAGAAATTTTTATCCTTTTGCAATTATTTAACTTAGAAAAGTACTTATGTTATTGAAGAAAACATATTCTTGTAAAAAAATGGAGACACGATCAATTTAAAATTGACGTTTTCTTCAGCAAAACAAATTAAAATTTTAGTTAAGAATAAATTCCTTAGGCCGAGAGTTTATTACTTTTTGGTTAAATATTATCATATTAAAATACCTTCTTTTTCCGAAACTACCTGATTTTATTTGATTTTTTAATATAAATGTAAATTTTTAAAAAATAATAATATATTATTTTTTTTCTTTATAAAACCATTTTTTACACACAAATTCGATTGAAATATTTAATTGAGGCCTGAGTGTGATATAAGTTCCATCAAGCTATCAGGGGTAATTAAGCAACTCGATAAAAAATCACTAGAATTTGTAGCTAATTAGTTGCTAAAATGAGGATTTTGTTGCTCAAGCCGATTTAAAAAAATTGAAATTACTGCTATATTGATATCAAGATAGAAGTAATTTTGATAAATTATTAATTACCTGTCGACTTTATCACACGATTTTGTTGCTAATTTGTTGCTATAAATAAGCAATATCAAAATATTAAAAAAAGGTTTTAATTTTTTTTTTAAACATGCTACCTTGAATTTAATTTTTCACCACGATATCGATGGCAGTGATTTTGTTGCTTTGCAGGCAAGCACTCAATTGTTTTTTTTATATTTAAGGCACCTAACTATTTAGTTTCGATGCACCGTATTTTGTTGCTTACTATAGAAGCAATTGTTTGCCTTACAGCACTACACTGTTGTGAATTAAATTTGCATTAAACGAAATTAAATCGGTGCATTAGAAACTTTGTTGCTGGAAACTATAGGAAGCAATTGGGTGCTTGCCTGTACAGCAACAAAATCACAACCGTCGATAACGTGGTGAAAAATTAAATTCAAGGTAGCATGTAACGGAAAAATTAAAAAAATAAAACAAATCGGTGAATCATTAGAAACCATTTAGTTGCTGGTAATATAGGAGCAATTGAGTGCCTGCCCGCACAGCAACAAAATCATTACCGTCGATAACGTGGTGAAAAATAAAATTCAAGGTACAATGTTTAAAAAAAAAAATAAAAACTTTTTTTAATATTTTGATATTGCTAATTTATAGCAACAAATTAGCAACAAAATTGTGTGATAAAGTTGACAGGTTATTAACGATTTATCAAAAATTCCTATTATCTTGATATCAATATAGCAGTAATTTCGATTTTTTGAAATCGGCTTGAGCAACAAAATAGTATTATTATAAATTATAATATTTAAAACTATAATATTACTCGTTTAGGAATAAAAACCTGTGAGTGAAAAGAATAAATATAAATTGTCTTGGCTGCAAAATAAATATATTTTATACTTTTGTTTCAAAAAAGCAATTGTCTTTAATAGAAAGCCTCAAATCAAGCCGTATTTTATTCCATTTTAAAATTATGTATTTAGCATAGAAAGGCAATATTTCTTTGTCTTAGCTAAAGATATATATTTTTTTAAATTTTGTTTTCCTGCAAGAATTGATTTTCTTAAATACCAATTATCTTTTAAATCCTATAAAATTTATTATTTAAAACAAACTGTGTCTTATTTAAAAAATTAATCCTTGTTGAAAGAATCTATAGTAAGAATACTAATATTGAATAGTAAAATAATGTCATTTTTTGGAGCAAAACTATTGTTTTCCTTTAAGAAAAATTAAGCATATATAACATTGGGATTCCCAAAAACTTAAAAGATTATAGAAATCTGGAACAATGTTTGAAATATAATAGTTTTAAATAAAGTGACGTCTTTCAAGACATTATATTTGTCTTTCTTTTGATTACAAATATGTAATAAATTATAATATGTAAGCGATATTAGCTTTATCATGTATATATATATATATATATATATATATATATATATATATATATATATATATATATTTTTTTTTTAAGGTTAATTTCTTGACTGTGATTTAATAATATTTTTCGAGATTCTTCTGTTTGATCCTTCAAATTACAATGGAAAATGTTTTTTTCCAGAAAATGTATTTTAGTTTGCGGATACCTTTTCAAATAGTTGAAGTAGTAGTCTTATATAACATTTACATACATCATTAAAAACAATTTCATTTTTGAACACAATAAATAAACCAACGAAAACAGATACACGCACAAGCGTTGGTTTATTTATGTGTTCAAAATGAAATTTTTTTATTGATGTATGTAAATGTAATTATAAGACTACTACTAACTATTTGAAAAAAAGGCTAGGGAATTTCCGGCCGAAACGTCAAAAAATACATTTTTCTGGAAAAAAACCTTTTCTTTTTTCCATTGTAATTTGAAGGACTGCAAAACTTAAGATTAAGAAATCTGAACAATGTATTAAATATATATATATATATATATATATATATATATATATATATATATATATATATATATATATATATATATATATATATATATATATATATATATATATATATATATATATATATATTATATATTATATATATATATATATATATATATATATATATATATATATATATATATATATATATATATATATATATATATATATATATATATATATATATATATATATATATATATATATATATATATATATATAATATTTAAAAATTTATTGCCTATTAATTAAAATACCTTAGTGCAGAAAACAAAACATTTTAAAACAATTAAAAAATAATTTCTAAGAAAAAAAATGTTTTATGCATTTATTTTGTAAAATGCATACTTTTCGAGTTATTTGCGATCGAAAGTCGGGGTTTTTCGTCGATAGAAGCAACGTTTTTAATCGTTTTTTTTGCAAATAACTTGATAAGTATGCATTTTATCAAAAAAACTGTAAATAACACAATTGTAGCTAAAAAAACAAATATTTTTTTGTAATTGCTGTGGGGCTAATACAAACCAAGCTGGGGTTTGTTTAAGGTTAGCTGTTATTCATCAAACACTAAATATCAGAGTTTCAAAGGCAAATAACTTAAAATCTGCGTATTTTTCGGGGAAAACTAATAATAACTTTTTTAAAGCGTTTGCAAAGACCTTTTTTTAAAAAAGAGGTATGTATCGTAAAAGTTGAGTGAGTTATAATTAAAACAAAGTTAGACCAAAACTTTTTGGGTGCAAAAATCTTTGAAAACAACCCTATAATTACCACCCTAATTAAAATGAGTCGTAGTCCCCTTTTTCAGTTCTCTTTATTTATGTATCATAAATGCATTCTAAAACTTTAACCGATTTAAATTGCTTAATTTTGAAAAAAATGGAGCTGCAAGTAAAAACCAAATTTCAGAATTTTAATAAAAAATTACCTTTTTTTAAAAATAACTCAAAAACTAAGAAAGATATGTAAAAATTACTAAGGTATCAAATTGTAGCTTTTTAATTTACAAATATTTTGCAATTTTTTTAATTTACTTGTCCGGTAATAAGCATAGAATCCATGATAATATCCAAATAATTAATTATACCGCAAAACCTTTCTATGTCCCGCAAGTACCCGTAAGACAAATGTATATATAAAGTTTGTAGTATTTTGTTACTTAAAATGAATTTTGATATAATTACTACTAAAGAATTTTAAAATATCCAATTTCAGTTAGATCATAATATGTATAATTTGCTGTGTCAAATTAAGCTATAATGACTTTTTTGATTTTAAACTAATAATTCCAAGTTGTCAGCTCTACTAAGGGTATTAAATCTTTTAAGAGTGCATTTACGCTACACCTTAGGGGTCGTGCGAAAGGACGCGGAGACGGTGGGCGGAGACTAACAAACTCCTACTACCACAATTTTCGTATAGCCGCATTAAAAATATTATATTTTATTTAGTTTCTTCCAAATTCGGTGTATCGATGCGATGTTGTTTCCGATTGCAAGCCTACAGGAGATAAAGTTTTTCGGTAACTATTTTTCATTTGAATGACATAAATTATACACCATTTTAAAGGTAAGGAAATAATCTATGCCTCTGCTGTAACGGATTTTTGAAATATGAAAAAAGTATCTAAATATAATCGATTTTAGAGTGACTTTCACTCAAGGAAATATTATAAACTAAATACAAATTTAAAAAATTTACAGCAGAAGCCTAGATTTAAGTGTTGGCTTTCATTTAATTTTTGAAAATGATCGATAATCTATACCGTTTTTAAGAAAAGCACGGACCTAATAATAGTTTTTTTACGGTACCCCATTTTGCTTAATTAAAGTACGCCTGCGAGTGTTTAAATTTAACTTTTACACGCGCGTGTTTTAAAGGTTACCATGGTACATCAATTAACACTACGAGAAATGTAAAGTCAAGATGACATTGCCAACCTTTAACCTCGGAGTTTGGCACATATCAGGCATTTCAAAGAAAAAAATTATTGATTTGACATAAGTACTTTATAACGTCAAATAAAATATTACCAAAACAAATGTTTTAAAAACAAAAAAAAAATAGGGTAAAGTATTCGTGGATAACTGGTCTTTAAACCACTTGCTCTATTTCAAGAACTCCGGCTACGCCGTCGTGCTTGAAAAATCGCCCGTGTTTTAAAAACCTTAATATCCACGTATACTTTAATATACTATTTTAAAGTCATGATTTTATTTATTGCTAAAAGGTTTGTGTGCGCAAAATATTCTGGTAATATTAGAATAAACAAATGATATTGTGTCTCTTTTAGCCTTGTAGCCTCTTCATCTTGTTTCTCTTTTATCCGTCTAGCCTTCATATCCTAAAAATATTTCAGTATTCCCTTCTGTTCCTGTTGCCTTTGAACTCTCTTTTTATCCTGTTCAGTTTGTAATTTAGCAAATTGTTCTTTCAATTTCCTAACTTGTTCCTCCATTTTAGCTGTTTGTTATCTAATTGATGGCATATATTAATTTTCCAAGAGTAAAATAAGGACTACTGATATTTGAAAACGTAAACTAATAACAAAAACTTAAAAATATTGCCTATCTTTTCAAAATAATTTTCTAGAACTTAGCAGAAAATAGAAACGTCTCTAAAAAACTATTTTTAAGGCAGTTCACAACAAACTGGTACAGTTCAAATTTAAATATCTTAACAAATAATAGAATGAAACTTGAGTGTTGTCGAAACTTCTTTAATAGAGTCTTTTAAGTGTAACCAGTACAGCGCTGAAGCTGAAATTCACCTATCTTTCTTGCTTTTGAAATAGAATATTCTAGAATTTTGTCGAATCTAGAAATAATGTCTTTTTACCGTCCACAACACACTGGTACAGTCAAAATTTAAATATATTTACACAAAATGCAATGAAACTATTAAAATTTTGTCAAAACTTCTTTAATAATCTTCCTAGGGTCACCAGTACAATGCTGAATTCTTTTTTGGTTTTAAAACGAAATGAAACTTTCTAGAATTTTATCGCAACTTCTTTCATAGAGTCTTCTTAGGGTCACCAATACTCCGATGAAGTTAAAATTTACTTATCTTGCTTAGTTTCGAAAAAAATTGAATTTTCTAGAACACTATCGAAAATTTAGGAATACGATTTTCTTATTGTCCACACTCGTAGTCAAGTTAAAATTCCGATATTTTCTTAAATAATTAAATATAATTTTCTCGAGCTCCTTGAAATCAGTCACAGTCTGGTCACAGTCACGTCCAGTATTTTTTTCTCTGTTCTATACACAGTTTTTTATTCCACAATATATACTCTATATCTAACTGTATATCCAAGGTATACACGATTGTATATCTTCTCTATACCCAACTGCATATCCACTATATATCCACTGTATATCCCACTTCTGACACCAGAGTTACGATTTTTGTTATCTTTTCGTACGTAGGTCGGACAATTCAAACACTCCGTATAACTTAACAACACTTTACTCACAACCTAACAATGTCAC
Source organism: Listronotus oregonensis (assembly GCA_019359885.1). NCBI lineage: Eukaryota > Metazoa > Arthropoda > Insecta > Coleoptera > Curculionidae > Listronotus > Listronotus oregonensis. The sequence continues at coordinate 28,503 of JAHBCN010008163.1, forward strand.
ATGAACTCTTACCGATCTAAGCTCTATCACTACTACTATTATAACTAACTAAATACGGTTGACCGCGGTGCTTATATACCTAGGCAAACGTTTCTAAATATTTATAGAATTACACTCTATAAAATACTACGTCATATAAGATACTAGAACCTTTCCTATCTAGGGGTGCGACCATATAACTATTTATATTTGTCATAACACCGTATCTATATGAGAATAAAAAAAGGTTACGTGATTCGTAAAAACAGAGTTTCTAATTAGAACGTATAGGTCAAAATTTATACGTTTTATACAAAAATATTTAAAAAACTTTTTCACGCAGACCCGTAAATCTTTCATGGATTTGTTTTGGTGCTATACCTTTTAAAATAAAAATTCTACCACATGACCATTTTCAGTTTCTTTTATGGTAAAAAGTACGGTGAGGTCAACTTTGAACGACCTGGATACACAAACGAGTTAATAGATCCACAGGAAACTTGACACGTGTTCATAAACGAGTACTACCATTAAAAAAATAATACGATAAACTTGATTGTGCCATCTCTTATCGAACAATAAAAATTATTAAACAACCATCTACTTTACGTTTACGTTTTAAAAATATATTAGTATTTAACCACATACATATTTAAAAAAATAATAATAATTTTATATTTTTTGACATTAAAAAGAAATATCAGCATATTAAAATGTATACGGCCAGGAAATTAAAAAGCTCGTCAGTCTTGGATCGATTTTCCTGAATTTTATTGGGTAAACACAGGACTCGCTATACTATTTATAAGATAAACAAAACTGTGTTTTAAATATACGGTTTTAATAGGTTGAAGAAGATAGGGAAAAGTAAAAGGTCTGTTTGTTATTCAGAAATAGTCAACACTACTTTACACTTTTTGTACACACCTAGTCCTAAAAGACGCCTCTAATAAGAGCGCTTACGTAAAAAAAGTGTACACTATTTCTAAATACCAAACAGACCTTTAAATAAATCGTAAGCTAAGTGGAAATAAAAAAATGCATTTTTAAACTAGGAATGCTTTTTTCTAAGTAATTTTATTAGAATGCGTTCTTGGAAAGATCAAAATAACAGCAAAGCTTAAAATATTTTCGTGATACTATTAGTTTAAGAAATAAGGGCCATGAGTGGTTTAGAAACTTTGATAGGCCTTGTACAGGAATTTTTCCTTATAATTTGACATGCTTTTAATGGTATTATTTAAAGGAATACAAAAAAGTGGTTTAAACAAAAGTTTTAGGAATTTTTATGATGATTTAAGATATTACATTTAGAAAAACAAGTGATGGTCAGAAAATAAGAATATTGGGAATAATACTTTTTTCAAATGAAACATCCTGTATTTTATTGAAAATATAAAATTAGGTCTATGTTTGAATAAGCAGTTTTGTAAGAATTTGACTTAAAATTTTCATTTTCTCCGCTGGATCCAACTTCTATGTTGGATCCAGCTTTGCCAAGGATGGCGACAAATAACAAAACAAATGAATTGGCGTATTTTGTACTCAAAGAAAAAATATTGCCTTTAACTACTTTAATAACGAGTATGTATTTGTGTTGCTCATATTATTCATGTGTTTTATTATCTGTGTTCATCCTTGGCTAAGCGAAATCTAACATAAAAGTTCTGTTTGACTTTTACATATGACCATGACCATATAAAATAAAAATTTAAATTTGAATTGTTACACAACTGCTTATTCAAACATAAACATGTTGAATATTTTTAAAAAGGGAAAAATGAAAGATTCTATCAATCAAATATGGGGTATTCCATTAAAAAAATATTCTTGATTTATATATTTTCTGATCGTCAGTTGTTTTTCTAAATATCGTATCTAAAATTTTTATAAAAAGTCTTAAAACTTTTGTATTAACCACTTTTTTTGTATCTCTTCAAATAATACCTTTAAAATCATGCCAAATTATAAGGAAAAACCCTGTATAGTTTTAGCTACAATCAATGACAGAAAGTACTTTTAATTATAATAATGTACAAAATCCTTACTCGTCCCTAAAAGTAAAAATATATTTTGGCAAACATGACTCTTTGCCGTTAATTTTCTTGATCTTTCCTATCGTAATTTGTAAAACGAATAATTATTAACATATTTAAAAAAAAATGCATTTGTCAAAAAAGACGACCCGTCAAAAATCACATTTTTTTGTGAAAATTTAACAAAATAAGTTTTTAAATATTTTTATTGACGCTTCAAGTACGAAGAAGAGTTAATTAATTATAGCCAACTCGCATCTTAGATACACTGTTAGCGTTATGGTGTGGTACTTATAGCTCTAGATCCCACCTAGGTTTATTATACTATAATAACTTTAGCTGGCTGTTTGGATGTTTATGTGACTTAGTTTAAATATGTTTTAACTGAAAACAATAATATTACTGTTATTTCTCAAACAGGCTATTAAAAACCCTAGAGCAAACGGGAATGACCTCAAAAAGTAATAACATTTTTTAGCCTTATTGACGGCATAATGTTTTTAAGACTGTTTAGACCTGCTTAATTGAGATTTTGCAAATTTTTGCTTACGTTTATGGGTTAATATTTAAAATATTTGTTCCAAAGTGCTTTATTTAAACAGACAGTAACATAGAGAAATTGGGAGAAGAACAAACGGATATTTACTTACCATTTTTACAAGATAGGCTCATACAATGGGTACCCAATCTGAATCTAAAAATAAGAAGGGTGATAGATATCACGGCACCTAGGCCTTAGTAGGACCATTGTGTTTTTTCCTAAAGGGAACTCCTCACTCGGTACGCTGCCCATCCTACTGATTTAAAGTAGATGACAACGTCGCCGAGGGGAATCTCCTTAATGTCGGCCAAAGAAAGCCAATACTCGCCCAGCATGGATCTTCTCTTAGACGAGAGTGCAGGGCAGTCACAAAAGGTGTGCTCCACCGTCTCGTATTCCTGTTCACAACCTCTACACAGAGGTGTGTCATTTATACCCATTCTAAAAAGGTGCTTTCGTAATTGACAATGTCCAGTAAGAACACCCGTGATTAGGCGAAGGTCCGCTCTAGGCATTGCCAAGTAATGTTTAGCTGTATCTCTGTCAGGATAGTTCAGTAATCCCCTGGAAAAGTTACAGTTTACTTTTTCATCCCATCGTCTTGTAAACTTTTGATGAAAGTATCTTTTGATTAGGTCCTTCATCGCAGACCCTGTCAGACCTATGAAAGGTTCGGGTCCATAAGGTTTGGTCCCGGCAGCCTTCCTGGCCAGCGAATCAGCAATGCGGTTACCTTTGGAGTGAGCGTGTCCTTTGGTCCAGCAGAGGGTGGGCACATTCCAAGGGCACGGTGACGTTCTAGTACCAGACCCGAAGTGTAGCGTGGTCACCTTGGGGCTAGTATTGTCTGTCTGCAACCGTATGGATAAGCACGACTTTATCAGTGATGTTCCTACTGATTTTTTTTTGCAGTTATGGTTATGCCTGTAAGCTTAGTTTAAAGCACGCTTGGCAACTCGACCATATCCCATTTGATGTTTAAGTATAAATTTCTAGAATAGATTTCACATTCTGGGGATCCAAGTTGCAGAATTTTTGATGAGGGGGAAGAAACAGCCTACCACATCCTGTGCGAATGTGAAGCGTTGAACCACAAAAGACAGGTATTATTTAGGCAACCGAAAATGAGCGCATAGAAATATATCAATTAACCAATCTCGGGGTTATAGAGACTTGTAGAAGGAACAAGACTAGTGGAAGGATTAGTATTAAAGAAAATGGGAAATAAGGCACACAAAGCCCAGAAAGCTGCGCTGCCTCCGGTTGTAAATCTAGACGACTCCCGGGAAAAAAGGATGCATATAGGGTTATGCATGATGATCGAACAATCGGAGATGTTATAGCAGGACACCTCTAGTCTTTATTAGAGGTAACATGGCCACTTTTCGGTACATTTAAATAAATATATTGTATAAAAATAGATGTTTACCTTTTTTGTCACTAAGTATACTATTATAGAACACGCTTAATTTTCCCATTTAAAATAAAAACTATAAGTAATCCATTTAAGACAAGTGTGAGGCGAATAACAAAACATACATTTGACCTAAAACCATAATAAATTTAAAACCTCTTTATCTACAGGTTTACTACCGACCATTCCTTAATCGTTACGTCTTTCGTCTATGTAAGCTTAAAAATAATGGTAGCGTGCAACGCTCCTCATTGATTTACCTTCAAATATATCAAAATTTATATCCAGGGCTTAAAACGATTGACAGCTTAAAAGGTATTTGTTGGGCCTTTAAATTAATTTTATTTGAGGGTTGTTTTTCTGCTTTTCCCAAATAAAATAATTACATTTTTTTTAAGCTGACCGTCCTTATGCCGATTACAGTTTAAAAACGTATTAAAAAATCTAATCATTTTTTATTTTTCCAATATGTCACCATATAATATGCTATATATTACCGGGTGTCACGAACTCGAAAACAAAATTGAGGGTTTTTTAATTTTAATTTGCATGAGTCTTAATATTAAAATACTTTTCGGAGCACTAGAAAATCCTATTTTTTTAGTTCAACTTTTTATTCATAGTCGAGAAACGTAGCACAAAAATAGGTCTTACGAGGGATGTTTTGTGCAGTAAGATGGATTTAAATGCGGTTTTTTGCATTCGATTCGTATAAACGTCTACAAATTTTGTGAAATAATTTAATAATTGGAAAATAAAAAACTGCATTTGTAAATTAGAAAAATGCATTTTTAAAATGCATTGTTAAATTTAAAATTATAAAAAATTTATAACTAGGTAAAGAATGACGTAAATGAGCTCGAATTTGTTACTCGGGGGTTTTTGAGGTAGCTGCACACGAATATATTATTGGCAAGGGTCTACGGAGTATCTGGTGCGCGCTAAGGATGTTGTTAACGTCGTCTTCTAGAGTTTTACGAAACTTCCTTTTAATATCAGCCAATTTTGTTACTCGGGGGTTTTCAAGGTCGCTGAATACGAATATTAGATTAACAAGGGCCTGCGGAGTGCCTGGTGCACGCTAAGGATGGTGTAAACGTCGTCTTCGGGAGTTTCACGACAAATTCTTCTAATATCAGCCCAATTTTGTTACGGGGTTTTTAAGGCCGATAAACACGAATGTAATATTGACAAGGGCCTGCGGAATACCTAGTGTGCGCTAAAAAGTATGCAAAAAAATACTGACCTTGAATCCGGTTTGGTTAAAAGTAGTTAAAAACAAATACTTACATGTACAGTGCCAACGTATTATTGTAAACACATTTAAGTGCTTAAAAACGAAAACAAAGAAATACAGCATCATGAAAAGAATTAGTGAACTTACGAAATTATCAGTGTCAACAATTTATCAATGTTTACTCCATTCTTATCGCGCACCAGGTACTCCGCAGGACCTTGTTAATGTCACATTAGTGTTCAGCGACCACACAAACACAACAAGTAAAGCAATTGGGCTGATATTAGGAGGATTAGTCGTAAAACTTCAGAAGACGACGTTTACACCATTCTTAGCTAGCACCAGGTACTTCACAGGCCCTTGTCAATGTCATATTCGTGTTCAGCGACCACAAAAACCCAACGAGTAAAAAAATTGGACTAACAATAGAAGTATTCGTCGTAAAACTCCAGAAGACGACGTTTACATCATCCTTAGAGCGCACCAGGTAATCCGCAGGCCCTTGGTAATGTTACATTCGTGTTGATCGACCTAGAAAACTTCCCAGTAACAAATTCGGGACTATTTACATCATTATTTGTCTAGTTATAAATTTTTTATAATTACAAACTTTAAAATGCATTTCGAAGATGCATTTTTCTAATGCACAAAAGCAGTTTTTTATTTCCCAATAATTAAATTTGTTTACAAAGTTTATAGACGTTCATACAAATCAAATGCAAAAAACCCACTCAAATCCATCCTACTGCACAAAAAATCCCTTGTGCATTACTTCGTTTCTTCGACTATCCTTTATCCACTTTATTTTTAAATAAGAATCCAAATTTTTCATTGGATTTCCTAAAAGTCCGGCCTATTCTAAAAACTTTAACAACTAATTTTCTGTAATTAAAATTATTTTTTATTTTAAATACAGTAAAATTTTTTTTTATATGAAGTATATTGTTGTAGAACCACCGCAACATAAGTAATATCCTAAAGATTTGCTATTTAGAGTAAATGAATAACAAAGAACACAAAAAAATTGGGTATACTCTTCGTAAGACAATGTTTTTCTTAGTTATTTGGCCTTGTGATCACAAAACAGAAAAGCTGGTGAGAAATAGTCAAAATTAATAAAAATTAACAAGGAAAACTGTATTTTGTAACATTGAAGATTACGTTTTTATGTAAAAAAATATGATGAATCCAAATCTACGATCAGAATTCAGTTAGCACGTGCATTTTTTTTTCTAACTTTAAAAAACCACCCAGAAATATCGATTTTCAAAATCTTCGCTGATATTGCCCATATTTGGTGCAGGTTTTTTTTTGTCCCCTAATTACAAATCTAAAAGTCAAAGAGGCGGATGTGTTTTTTAAGCGGAATAAATTTTTCGGAAATCAATGGATTAAAACCAAATGTCGTAGGAGGTTCTTTTTGAGATTGCTGATTTCGAATCTGAAGTTAAATTTAAAACATTCATGATGGCGGATCCAATATGGTAGATAAAATTAGCAGAAACAACAGATTAAAGACAAATTTGATACATGCGAGTTTAGGTAAATAAAAATTTAAAGTTAGTATTTAAAATTTAAGAAGACGGGCCCAACAGTATGAACACTGATTCAATTAGCTGATAACACCTTTAAAAAATAAACAACTGAAATTTAAACTGAAATAAACTTTTAGTTTTTTCGATAGTGGAGCTGTAAGGGGACCCAGAGAAAGTATGTTAGCGGCATGTCGGAAAAGCATCTGGTAAAATAACAGATTAATTAAATAGCAACTGAAGTTTTTTTAGAATCAGACTTCAGATTGACTATCAGTTAGCCTTAAAAACCTACTAACAAAACTTAGCTTAAATCCAATGATTTATAAACATCTCGTTAGTCTAATTAGATCCGCAATCTTAAATTGTCAAGGTCTTGACTTCAGATTCGTAATCAACGACCAAAAAGGATCTGCGAAGATTTTAAAAATATTGATTTTCAGTCCGTTTTCTGACGTTAAAAAAACTACAAGTGCTACCATAATTCCGGTTATGGATTTAAATTAAGCAGGAATTTAATTTAAATAAAGTATTTTCCAGTTGATTATAAATAATTTTTACTATTTTTTATCATTTTTTGAGGTTAGGGTTACGTGATGGCGAAATTTTGACCCCGGATTCGTGATCAGACGGCAAAATTATTACGAAAAAGATAGGTCTCATAAAAAGTATACACTAAAAGTATAAGTCTGTCTCTGCTGAGGAGTTGAATAAAAATCGCTCAGGTCAAACTAAAATGGTTCATCTCTAAGAGCTAAAAGTCTTAGTCGGCGATGTTGACGCACTGTTGTTCTCCTACGATGTCGGGTGCTCCTCTCTCTCTAGTCGCGTTTTGTTGGTGCCATTCCGGAATTGGTGGCATACAAAAACAGCGTTTTGTCGCGAATTTCATCGCTTTAGGCGCCCACTACTTCTACCGACTTTTTGGATAAAAGAGCCAGTGGAATGTGAATGTATAGCTGGTGGGGAAACGTCCAAACAATCATATTAGCGGTCAAATACTTATTGTTATACCATCTTTCTGCTTAAAGGTATACATAGATATACAATGTAAAACATAGCAGGTCTTATTAGACTGGAAGACGGGACTCTTCTGTGGTTTAATCCGCAAAGTTAGTTAACTGTTTGCTGACCTTATGGTTAACAAAATGTTTTAAGAAAGTTTTTGATAGCAACTTTCATACAGATGTAACAAAAAATAGTTTAAGGTTTATCCTAAGAAATTTAAATAAAATAACAAAATGTTAGGCAATTTTCTTTTCAATTCTTCTGTTGGCAGAATGCAGAAAGGCAAGAGGTCATTTTAACTTAAAACTAGAAAACATTTCTTTGCTTTTGGCATCATCCGATTTGTATTTTGGAGGTTCAAATCAACTTTTTAAATGTTAAACCAAAAACTACTAAATTTTTAATTAAACAGTTTTAAAGAATAGACCAAATCGGCAAGATATGCTTTAGATAGGTCTGAAAATTATATCATTTTCCATGGATTGAAAATAAATAGGCTTTTCAAGTATTTTTAAAATAGGTTTTTAAAAACTAGGTGTTTACTTTTCTTTATCACTTAGTATATTTGGCATATAATTAATATGTTAATATTACCATGTATTGGTATTAAGGTGGCCACAGACATGTGAAATGTGGCAAATGCCAAATGTTTGATTATTTGCGAACTGTTTGTCGAAATATTTGCAAAGTACCAAGCATACATCTACAAAATGTGTTGATTTGCCAAGTTTCAAGCAAAATTCGAAACGTCAAATTTTGTTGTTTGCTGTTGTTTGCAAATATGGATGTAGAAACCGCAGCTGCTGCTTTTCTTGTTATAAGTAGTGCCTATTTGTTACTAAAGAAGAAAAAGAAAAGAAAGCCAAGAAGATGGTGGACGGTGTCACTTATCAGAAGCAGAGAAGGTAAGTTTGCAGACTGGAAATTAACGAATAGTTAACAATGTAATCTTTACTTGTAGATACAGTGGCAGTAATTTGTTGGCAGATCTGTTAAAAGAACCTTCCGGTTTCTTTGAAAACTTTTGTAGGATGTCTTCTGAAGATTTTGAAATTTTACTTAATATGGTAGAGCCCTATATTGAAAGAAAAACACAAAATGGAGGAAAGCCGTTCCTGCAAATGAACGTCTGGCCATAACATTGCGATTTCTAGCAACCGGTGACAGCTTTAAGAGCCTTTGCTATCTTTTCAAAGTTTCATCCCAGTTGATATCAAGCATCGTTCCTGAAGTTTGCAAGGCAATAATAAATATATTAGGAGATACAGTAAAGGTAAAGATAGAATTTGTAAAATAATATATTTTGAAGGTAATTTATAGAAACACAACAAAACTCTGGACAAACTGGAGCATATAATAGAAATAATACCAATCTTAAAACTAAAAGATATAAATATTTTACTTAAAGTTGTTCAAAAAAGTCACTACTGTTATATCTTCGTTGGACTGTGGTGAATTAACATGTCAGTTACAGTGTTGAAAGAAGGTAACTCTGGTTCCGACTGATGGGAATGGGAACCCCTATGCCATATGTCTTCATAGGTGATGATGCATTTCCTTTAAGCACGTGTATGTTGAAGCCGTTTCCTGGACTGCACACAAAGGGCAGTAAAGAGAGGATTTTTAACTATCGTCTATCACGTGCGAGACGTGTAGTAGAGAATGTTTTTGGAGTAATGTCCTCTGTATTTCGAGTCTTACGAAAACCAATGCTACTTGAGGCACAAAAAGCGACAATTATTACTATGACTTGTGTCGTGCTGCATAATTTTTGAGAAAAGTACAACTTCACGGTCACAATACTCACCTCCGGGAATGTTTGATGCTGGAGAAGAAGGAAATATCGAACCAGGTTTCTGGCGTCGTGATCAAGATGACTTAAGATCACTGTTACCTTTTAGGAAGGTGCCAAGAAAAGCAAGCATGGAGGCAAAAATTGTTCGGGATATATTTGCTGAATATTTCATGGGAGAAGGTCGGATTGATTGGCAAGACAATTATTGTTAAAACTTTAAACTTGTACACAGTGTCGGGCATAAGTAGCCCTTATTTGAAAACCCATAGAAAATAAAAAATAAATAAACGGTTCTACTAACCTCTGAATTTATTGTTTTCTTTGGTTCGTCCTTATTCCCCAAAAAACGTGCCATTGTTTCAAAGGCAAGCCAAGTGGGTTTATACATATCGCTGGCACCTGCTCCACTTTTATTATTTTCTTTTATTTTATTCAAGCATGTTCGAAATGATGACATCATTGACTCCTTTTTCTTTTTTAAGTCGGATATAGAACAAGGAGTGCTTAATTTATTCTTTATCCGCAACCATGCATCATATACGTCGTTCCTATTTTTATGCTGAATATGCGAAGCATTCCATATTGCAGGTTCTTCTTCGTACAATTCTAAAAACTCCAACACTAGTTCGTTTGTCCACTCCATCTTGAACACGTGCACACTTGCTTAGCACTGCGATATCAATTTAAATACGGGGCATGTGTGTATCTGAAACAACTACGCACAATCTCAAATATTTGTCTCCTTTGATTTGTGCTTATTTACCGACAGTTGATGGGAAATATTTGATGTATGACAAATAACAAATATTTGTGTATTTTCATGTAGTGTGTGTCTGAGATATTTGCCAAATATCAAACATTTGCTATTTGAAAGTTGACAAACTTCACATGTCTGTGGCCACCTTTAGCTCAATAAAATTTAAATAAAAAACTAACGTGTTCAAGCTGTTTTTTTTAATCTAAAAATAAGAAGTATTGCCCATTCGCCGCTTTCCGGGAGTTAGGCAAAGTTGGACACTGCTAGTAACTGGAGGGGTGACTGCCACTAAACACGGTTTGTCAGTTGGTGTGGTTTGGAATTGTAGCTCCCGTCTGGATGACATTACCCAGGCGTTAATGGGTGGTAACCTAAGAGGTAGTAGTTAATTATATAACGTCCGTAGTGGCGCTACCAGGTTGTCTAAAATGTACCGTGAAATGCAATATCTGCTTTTTTCGGTACTGAAAAAACAATCATAAAGATATTAAAAAATCCTCTCTCTAAACCTACGGATACAAAATTTGTATGGGTGTGGATACTGACAAAAAGAGACGTATTCCCATGGAAAATTTTATTTTCTTTTTGACAAATTGATATTTAAAAATATTAAAAACAATCTAAAGCAAAATACGCCTTAAAAGATGTTTCTTTAAAAAAGGGTTACTTTGTTATATCTTATATTTTATTAAGTTCTAAATTATTTAGAATACTATGTTAGCAAATCATTAAGCGCTTTTATTTGAAGTGACTGGCTAATGAGTAAAATGTTGCCTTATAACCTTTATAACGTGCTTAAAGGTCGGCTAAAGCTCAACATACGGAAAATTGGTGAACAAGTCAACTGTGAATGTAAAGATAAAGCACTTAATATCTATAGAGGTTTATAATGCGCTTAGCCAATCTCGTAAGCAATAAGGATTAAAGGTTTAGGTTATTGTTTCGTTTTCTATTATTATGAATCAACAATACTCAAATTATGTTATATACAAAGTAAAATTATCAAATAAAAACAATTTGATATATTTTAATTAAAGCAGTCCTTAAAGGCTTAAAGCAAGTACAAAAGTACCGTGGGTGTTTAAAGTGAAGCAGAGACACACTAGATAAACACAAAATTATGCATTAATGAGGATTATCACAAATAACGAAGGCACAAAAAAAAAATTAAGCCAATACCTTTAAAACAGCAGGTAATGATAACAAAACAGTTAAATTACATTTGGAAAAGAAATTATTACAAAATATGTAGTGTAACATAAACTCATAATAACGTACAAGTAAAAATACAACTTAAAAATCCGTTATACC
>JAHBCN010008164.1:0-40265 GCA_019359885.1 Listronotus oregonensis
AGCAAAAATTTTTAAAATACTAATATAACAAACAAAATCAGATACACTAAAATTAAAAAAAAAATTAAAGTTTAGTAAAGAACAAAACTTTAGCTTTTTAAATGTAACAACGGTGCCTTTAAAAACCTGAATTATGGATTCTGAAGCAAAAATGTATGTGTTTCGTGTAAAAAAGTTACGCAAATATCTGAAAGTTTTAAATAAAGGGGTCTTTTCAATGACAATTACATAAAGAGAGACAGCCAGATATGCGTTGTTTTTTTATAAACAATGGGAAAAGCCCGAAATTTAGTCTTTCGGTTGTCTAATTTTCCCATTAAATTTTAAAAACAAACAGTAAATTGAAGATTTTAAAGCATAAAAAACCTTTAATTTTATGTTTTATTGAATTGAAATCCATACACAATTAAGCCCAATACGGGGCTTTTTAGCAATATTAAATAAATATTTGTAACTATTGCAATAATTATTGTAGATGGCTAAAAATTTGTGAAAATAAGGGCATTATTAGTATTAATAATTATGCGAAATTTCAGCCAGATCGGTTTAACAGTTTACAAAAAAAGCTAATTGCTTATCTCAGATATGAATTACTACTTTGTTTTGCCGCCATTTTGGTAAACATTAGTCTTGACAGTTCATATTTGGCAGTCGTGAAGTAGACACGTGGCAAATTTATTATAGAAAAATATTCGATGAACCCACATGTTTTAATTGTTAAAACATTTTATCAAAATCAATCATCGATTACTGTGACGATGAGAAAGTTACGTGAAATTTTTGAGAGAAACAACGTGCCAGCAAAACGCACTATTCATCGTGTAGTGAATGATTTCAAAGAAAGAGGGTCTGTAGGTGATAGGCCTAAGCATGGACCACAATGTACTGCAAGATCGTCTGAAAACATTACTGCTGCTCAAGAAATTGTTCAAAACAATCCATTAACCTCAATTCGACGTCGTGCTTAGGAGCTTGGTCTTCAAAGAACAACTTTGTCCACAATTTTGCACAAGGATTTGCATTTGTTTTCATATAAGATTCAGTTGACACAAGAGCTTCTTCCACAAGACCATTTACGCCGCCGTACATATGGAATAGGATGATACAGCACGCCCATGACAACCCCGATTTTCATAAAAAAATCAAAATGAGTGACGAGGCACATTTCCATTTAAATGGATATGTGATTAAACAGAACAGTCGCTTCTGGGCGATGGAAAACCCTCAAATTATTCATCAGTCACCTTTGCATCCATTAAAAGTGACAGTCTGGTGTGCAATTTGGTCAGGAGGAATAATTGGACCTTACTTCTTTAAACATGAAAACTGTGAATGGGGAGCAATATCGTGATATGATTGAAATCTTTAACGGCACAACTGCATGCTTTGGGCTTAATTAACATGTGATATCAACAAGACGGTGCCACATCGCATACAGCCAGGATTATAATGGAATTACTGCAAGACCTCTTTCCACAACAAGTTATTTCAAGAAATGGTGATGTTGATTGGCCTCCACGGACGGTCGCCTGATTTGACTGCTTCGGACTTCTTTTTGTGGGGATATCTCAAAAGCAAGGTTTATGCAAACAAACCAGAAACGCTTGTGCAACTCAAACAAAATATTTGTTATAAAATTAATGAAATACCGCGTGAAATGTGTGGGAATGTATGTATGAATGAATACATAATTACCGACATCAAATAAAATATTTATTAATATAAGATCCATTCTCTTTCATTTAATGAAAAATCATAAACAAAGTAGTATACTTTCCCGGCGGACACCCTGTATAAATACTCTTCGTAACAAATCGTTGATATGGTATTGACCTAAAAACTTCCCAAAATATTAATACTTAAGAGCTGTGTTTTTAAATAAATTAAGACACCAAACTCTTAGAAAACATCATTTATTTCCGTGAAATGTTAAATAATCTACGATAAATTTCATTACTATGTGCCTACCGAAAGTTGGCAGAGTTGCATTAAGTTGTGAACTTTATACCAAACTTAATTATTAAAATCATACTACAACAGTTAATTTACTAATTAATTACGTTATAAAGTTGATGAACGCGCAAAATCGCTTTACAATTACGACATAGTAAAGTTAACAACATTATCTAAAATTTAGAATATTTTTATAAAAACTAGAACTTTCTTTTTGTTATTTTTATTATTTTATTTTTATTATAATAAAAGATTTTTGTTCAGGGCAATATATTTTTTTCGAAACCATTTTTTTTAGGTGCAACAATAGATTAAAATGGTTTATGAGGGTGGCATCAAATTAGTAGCTAAAATGAATAAAACATACAAAAAAATGTTGTAAAAAAGTAAAACAAAATTACACTTATATTAGTTAATATATTCCTAAGTAATTTGGCCTAATTTTCACTAGTAATACCATTAGAAGTCATACCATTTCCGGAAATTTTTCGAGTTCACGAATATCTTGAAAATGACCCCGAGCCGAAGGCGAGGGAAAATTTTCTCAAAATATTCGTGAGCGAGAAGGAATTTCCTGGCATAATTTGGTTTCAAATAATATTTGGTGAGAAAAGTTCACACCAATAATTATTAACGTTAATAATAAAAAAAATGGTTAGGAAAGCAATGAAAAAAAGCTCCATCTAAGGTCAAATTGACATAGAAACACCAGTTTCGGATGTAATATATCTTATATTACTTTCGAATATTGAGTTTACTTTACTAAAACTGGTAGAAAATTTTATTTCAGCGATAAGTCTACCAAGGCTCTAGGTCTACTTTATAACATTTAACCTTTAAGGATGGTTCAAACTTTTTTTTAACCAATTTTAGTTACATAGAAGCATTAGTTTCGGATGTAATATATCTTATATTACTTTCGAATACTGAGTTTACTTTTCTAAAACCGGTAAAAAGTTTTATTTCAGCAATAGGTCTACCAAGGGTTTACGTATACTTTATAACATTTAAGCTTTAAGGACGATCCAATTTTTTTTTAAAAATTTTAGTTACATAGAAGCATCAGTATCGGATGTAATATGTCTTATATTACTTTTGAATACTAAGTTTACTTTACTAAAACCGGTAGAAAATTTAATTGTAGCAATAAGTCGACCCAGGGTCTACGTATTCTTTATAACATTTAAGCTTTAAGGACGGTCCAAATTTTTTTTACCAATTTTAGGTACATTAAAGCATCAGTTTCGGATGTAATATATCTTACATAAGTTTTGAATATTAAGTTTACTTTACCAAAACTAGTAAATAATTTTATTTCAGCAATAAGTCTACCATAGATCTATGCCCTATAAAACCTAGGCATTAAGGATGGTTCAAACTTTTTTTTTATCAATTTTAGTTATGTAACTAAACACCAGATTTGTATGTAATATATTTTATATGATTTTCTAATATTAAGTTGACTCTACTAAATCTGGTAGAAAATATTATTTTAGCAAAAAGTCTTCCATGCATAGATCTATATTTTATAACACCTAAAGACGGCCAAAACTTTTTTTACCGATTTTAGTAAAATTGAAACATCAATTTCGAATGTAATATATCCTATATTTTTTCATAACATTGACTTTAGTTTACTTAAATTGATAAATGTTTTAGTAAAAATGTGTAGAAATTCATCAATACAAAGTCTTTAATATTGTATTGTTTTAGGTAATATGTATTTTAAAAACGCTTGGTTAAAAATAATACATATAAATCGTTTGTGTCTAAGAAGTAAATAAATTAAAATATACTTATTGTTTAACTTTCTTTATTTCTGAGTTTTTCAAATAATATAATAAAAATAAATTTAACAAAATACGTTTTATAAAGTTGTGTATTGTCAAAAAATTCCACTATAATACCCTCTAGGGTACCCGAGGAGGAGAAACATTTCGAAAAAATACATAGGTTACCATGGCAACGTTGAGAAATGCTTCTATTTCATTGGTCGAAAAATGTTGGTGTGAAATTTTCACATATAATCTTCCCACAGCATAAATTATTTCCCGAAATTTTTTGAGTAAATAAATTTTCTTTAAAAATTCATGTACGGAACAAATTTCCCGCAATTAATTCAAGAACGTGGGGGATTTGGTAAGAAAATTATATACCGGAATTATATTTGAAAAGAAAACATTAGGTAAATATTTATTTGGACGTTATCCACAAATAAATAAAATGCCGTGTGGAATGCGAGTTTTAATGTTTTTCGTTATTTGAACTGTCATTAACACTGTGTGGGTTTTTTACTTTAAAAAGAAATGTTGCAAATTGGAAAGAAAACTACAGAGTTAATGAGAAAAAAGGTGGAAAATTTAACTCCATTAAATACCAAAAAATCAAAAGCAACAGTGTGGACTCAGTTTTTGGAGTTTTGCAAAAAAATTATTCTTATATATTATATTATTGCCTAATTATGACAGCTGTCATGTGCCGGAAAATCTTCACTTTTTAATTTTATGTTTTACCTATCTATTATTGATCTATAATACCTTAGAAACGGAATATGTTATGATAGCAATAATACCTGCTATCACACCTAGGGCATTATAAGCGGGCATTATGATAATGCCCGCTTATAAATGCCCCAATTAATATGGAAATTTTATTGCTTATTCAATTTTATTTCTCTCACAATAAAGATCAAGTTAATACAAAAATAATTTTTCTTTAAACAATACTAAAATTAAACTTTATTTCCAAAATAAAAATTACAATTTTGAAATGTCCCGGATAATTAGCTGATCCCACTGTAGAATGGTCGGTTTTTTGTGATGGTAGCAGCGGTGGTAGCACCTAACGCTATTTTGTATAGAAGAACAGTCCATTAAAGAATTTTCAATAGTCGATACGGAATTAACCTCGGAATTAACTGAATTGGCAATTATTTTGGCTACTTTTTTTTTGGATGAAATACTTTCTTCTATATATCTTCAGCTACTGAAGAGCTTTTCCATTTCCCATGTTGTTTTAGCGTTTCAAACGAAGCACCTGCCTCAACAAGTAAAGTTGACGATGTGCGACGCAAACAGTGGCCGGTGTAAGCTTCTGCATTATCAGTTTTAAAAATTTTGCGATCAATGTTGGGACGCTTCCATGGTATTTTTTCAATGGGTTGTACTGTACATCGACCCTTTCTATAGGTAAGAAAGAATCTTCGCTCCTTTATTCCAGCTGGTCTTAATGTTGTGTACTTTTTTATTAAATTTAAAGCGCCTAAATCTTCTTCAATGATAGTAAAACTTTTTGAAGTTGAAGTTTTAGTTTCTGGTACCTTTATAACATAGACTGTTCCTCTATCTTCAATGTCATCAATGGTCATTTTGACCAACTCATCTCGTCTTAAACCTCCAAAAACTCCCATTACCAATATGACTTTGTGTACCAAGTAGATATCATGAAGGCCTTCTTAATTTTAAGGTAATTGTTCGAAAGTTTCTCTGATTTTGACCAAATTTTATCAGGGGGTTTTGGGGCACTGATTGAATCTGCAAAAAATTTTTTTGGCAACGTTTCGTTTTCGAGATATTCATCATCAAAGTTGAAAACCAAACTAACCTTATTTACACTATTTCTCCTTTTGCCAGAATTCTTGATTTTTACACCAAATGGTACACAATATTTCAAAACACCTTTTAAAAACTTGTTTTTATATTAATTTTACATTTTTTCCTATTTAATTGCAAACCTCCACTTTCACACGCCGCAACGTTAGGCAACCATGTATACACTAGCCTTTTTGTAAACAAATGTGGTTGTGCCTTTGAACTTGAAAGTTCGCAATTTAATGGAAAAAGGTGTAAAATAAATAAAAATACAAGGTTTTAAAGGTGTTTATAAATATTTGTGTGCCCACTTTAATGTAACAATCAGAATTCTGTCCAAGAAGGGGGAAGTAGGTGAAAATAGGTTAGTTTGATTTTACTTGATGATGATATCGTAAACGGCGAAAAATTTTTGCTGATTCATCACGCCCCAAAACCCCGTAACCAAATTGTAAAACAATTTCAATTGAATTTTAATATTTGTTCTCCTTCAAACTTTAGACTTCTTCGGGACGTATCCTTTCGACTTAACTTTTAAAAAGAATGAGACGATGGTATTGCGAAATGTCTATATTTTCATAGACCATCAACGTAGACCTTAGGGTGGAATACTTGGTCAAGAGAGTTCGGACTGTATTTTTTCCGACTAAAAATAATAAAGTTTGTTAAACATATGTATTAAAATAAAATCAATAACTTACCAGTTCCTGGAAATATGCCATTAAAACGTTTTCTGTTATTTGAAGAATTGCGTTCGCATCTTTCCAAATACCAAATATGCCATACTCCCGATCATACTGTTGCCTTGATTTAACTGGCAAAAGATTTTCGTCCTTTTATGGCCTTTTCTCTTATATTTTGTGGAATCGTCCATTTGAGCAAATCGTTAAATAAAAAATGCCAACTGACTAACTGACAGAAACATCAAAGTCAAACTTAACACCAGTCATTATCTACTTACGTACACAGGTACAGGTGCAACTTATTTTTTATATTGCGAATAAATAATGTAATTAGTCATTGAAAAACTCTTTTTTGGATAAAACATAAAGCATTGTATGCACCGCGGGCTTTACTGGACTATAATGCCCATCAGGTCGAAATCTAGCCCTCGGGCCAGAGGCCCTCAGGGCATTATAGTCCCAGTAACGCCCTTGATACATAAATAGCTATTACGTCTACATGCTTATGTCGATAAAATATTTTTACAAAATTTGCTGGTTACCATAGTAACACGGTCGAAATAAAGCACCTGGTTGAAAATGATTGGTATAAAATTTTCTGGAAAATTTTAAGTAGAAAATTTTGCACAGATCTAAACTCTTATCGCCTAGGCTTCTGACTATGCCAAAATAAAAGGAGTAATGAAAAAAATATAAGATCAATTTTATAAATGATTATGATTTTTGAGTGCCTAAATATAAAAAAAGGTTGAAAAATGCTTTAAATTGTGGCTTGTATTTTTGACAACGGAATTAATAGGTTATTATTCCAAATTATCTTAAATTTTATCTATTTTTACTAAAATAATTATGTTAAATTAAAAAAAATCAAGTATTTATAGGAGGCCGCTTCTGCTTGACTTTTATGTTAGAAGTGGGACTTTATCTTTTGGAACCGATAAAAGAGGTATAAAGCAGATCAAAATTTTAAGACGATAATGGTTTGCCAGGTTTGTGCATAAGGAAATGCACGCCTAATCAAAAATATTCTGTTAAATAAGCATTAAAAAACCCCTACAATGATGTAAAGAGTGTATAGACTTGGATAAAAATACGGGGAGAAATAATATAACAAATTATATATTTAGGTGGTTAAATTTCAGCCAAATTCTAGTATATATTTAAACCCACCTGGTATTTCAGTATTGTTAATATTTAAAAGCAAAAGAGATCAGAAGAGATCCAATATTTTTTCCTTTTGTTTATTGAACGTTTTTTGTAAGTTTTTTTTTAAACCAAAATTTCGTTTATCCTTATCCATTTGTAACATGACAACGTTCTATATTTATCCCAAGAAATACATTGTATAATTTTTTGAGCTTCTATAAATACGGTTTTTTCCACCTAAATAAATAAAAGTACGTATGAATGGAAACCGTACAAAAATAAGGAAAATCCCGTTTCAATAAATTGGTAAAAGGAAGATTTGCCATAGAAATTATTCAATCACGTCCGTATTTACTCTTAGAATTGAAAACATATATACATGTTGTCTCAAACTGACGGGAATATTTTATTACCTAAAATTTACCTACCAACATAATTTTCAAGAGGCTATTGAATAAATGTAATTTAATTTTTAAAATAATAGAGGGAGAGGTAAAAAATATCATTAATTATGTTATTTTAAGTGGAACACTCCTGTATACAGGGTGTCCGGAAATGACTATGAAAAAATTTAAGATATGAAAAAAAGTTCATATTAACATAGGTCCGGAAATGCTTCCAGAAGGAGCTACAGGCCCTTGAAGATGGTGTCATAAAAGTGGTTTTTATTTAATTTATTAGGATCTACTTACAATACAGGAATTAACTTCTACGTTAAAGTAAGTGATTGGACGTCACTTTCTGAAAATATCAGATGCCCCATATTGCAAACAGTGGCATGGGAACAAAGGTGGTTAGGAATTTAGAATATTTTTTTTTCGCCGAGTTTATTTTCGCTATCTTTAAAATAAATTGTGTTTCTTTAAACATTTTTACGTAAAAAAGTTTCTTTTGGTATGAAGTCGTATGGTCGACGAGTTTCGAGATAAACGGACTTTAATGCTCAGATTTTTTTTTAAATAATAATTTTAATAATAAAAATACCAACAAATCAATAACAAAATAATTTACAACGCTGTGCCTAAATTTTTAAATCCCTCTCAATGCTAAATTTTATAATAAGTGTTAAAAATAACGTCCGTCATTTCAATGCAACCTCGAACTCGTTTTCTCATAGATCTTCTAACTTTTCTAAAAATACCAGGTTTATTTCTTATAACTTCACAACAAGCAAACACACGCTGCTCTAATTCTTCAACGCTGCAAACTGGTACTTCGTATACTAAGGATTTTAGGTAACCCTTAAAAAATAATGTAATGGATTTAGATCTGGAGAACGAGGAGACCAAGCTACAGGGCTCCCTCGTCCTATCCATCGCTCAGGATAGACTTTATTTAAATGTGCCCTCACATTAAGACTGAAATGTGGTGGAGCCCCGTCTTGCATGAAGTACATATCTGTCCTTAGAACATAAGGCACATCATCAAGTAGGTCTTCTAGCACATTTCGTAGAAACTCTAAGTATGATTCACCGTTTAATCTATTTGGTAAAATGTAGAGTCCTATTAAATAGTCCCCAAATATTTGC
Organism: Listronotus oregonensis; assembly: GCA_019359885.1. NCBI lineage: Eukaryota > Metazoa > Arthropoda > Insecta > Coleoptera > Curculionidae > Listronotus > Listronotus oregonensis. The sequence goes on from JAHBCN010008164.1 coordinate 8,902, forward strand.
CCAGGCATTAATGGAAAATTTTTCTTGGTGCCTTGATTCAAAAATCAAATGTCTGCCCATACGTAGTTATTATGGAAATTGATAATTCTGTCTGTAGTAAATCTGGCGTCATCAGTAAAAAATATTTTACCCATAATGTCGGGATTTCGGTGCCATTTTTGTGCCATCGACAGAATTGCATAAACTCTTTGAATGTGGTAGACACTATTTCTGAAAAATTTCTAAATACGCGCTTTTTGGAATGCCTACTTGCGTAGCTAGCATTTAGTGCTTATCCTTGGATTACCTGCGACTATTTCAAGAACTATCTCTTCAGCTTCGACAGTTCAAGTGCTACGTGGTCTGGCAGTTGAGTAATCTGGTTTAAAACATCCTTTTTCACAAAGTTTTCTATGTACATTAATAAAAAATTGAATGCATGGAACTTGCCTGTAAGGGTACGTCTCTTGATATAATCTCCGCGTTTTGAGAGCGTTACCATTTGCTTTTCCATATAGAAAATGTGTGTCATTTCTTGAAATAAGTAATTATTTGTTTTTTAGCTTCTAAGTAAAATTCTTAAATGGTAAAAACACACAAGTCACAATAACAGGTTGTTCAACTAAAACTTCAAAAAGTGACAAAGTGAAGTTGCTTATTAAACAAGTTTAAATGCATTTGAATTAAGCCAATAAATATAACTGAATCAAAGCTAGTAAAAAAAAGTTTCATGTATGTATACAGAAAAAACCTTTTAAAAGAAATTGTAAAATACCACGATACCTGAAACACATTTTTACACAGCAGCTTTTGTAAGTGAAACTATTATATTTCTTTTTTTTTGCGGAATTTTCGACCTAGTTTAAATCTAATTCAAGGTATTCGAAACCAGCCTTTGTTAAAGTTTGCTTGAGAAAGGGCTTTTCCACTTTTAAATGAACCAAAATTCTTTAAACTTGGTTGCACAATGAAAAATCCGGAATAAAGAGCCAACATTCATATAAACTAAACGAAAGAATTTTAGTTTGAGAAGGTTAATTCCATGAGAACTTAATAAATGTTTAATGCTTTATATAACAACTGGGATGAAATGGGTTAAAACGCGGAAAACCGGCACTACGGTACTTTTAATTGGTCTATATGTATATATAATCCGTTGGATATAATATACATATATAAAAATCCTTCGTGAGCTGTCATAAAGATTAAAAAAAAATAAAGGATAAATTAGTAGAAATTTTTAAGTTCGTATTGATAAAAAGTAAATGTAAAGTTGTCGTTTAAATATTTAAAAATTGGGTTCAAATTTATATTTAAAATAAATGATGATGACTTGATGGATGCATGCACAGTAAATAGGCGTTATGACTAATATTGAGACAATGTTCTATGATGTTGGGAAGTATTTGTAATTTTCAAAAAATATATTTTATTTGCAATAAATAAAGGTTTGGTTAAAAAGTAATACAATAATAATGTTAATAAGTTTTTTAAGTGTTTAAGTGGTGTGCGGTTCATTAATGTTATAAAACATCAATGAAAACTTCGGAAAAATTATTATTCTACGACCTGCATATTTATTAACTTTCGTGCACGTATTTAAGTTCGGAAAGTGTCACTTTTCCACTCTGGTGCGGGAAGTATAACTGTCTATTTTTAGACCTAATACTGTATTGGATTGGTTTAATAATAAATTGGATCACTTCTTAATAACATTACCTACCAATTTGGATGTCTTTATTTATCAATTTTTCTATAAAAATTATTTCAAGTTTCTGTAAAATTTTTAAAATATTAAGCCAAATAACAATCAAATCAGGTTTTATTCCGTATTATTCTTATGGCAACAAAATGGTCGACGAGCCAGTGACAGTTCCTCTCAAGCAATCATTAGCAAAATGCATCAGAGAGTTGTATCATAAAGCTTCGCGAACGTCAGCCGCAGTTCCGTTGGGGCAATGAGCGGCGGTAGCCTTTTTGATAATGATAAAGTACTAAATTTAAAAATGACAAAGTTATTTCCAACTAACTGATATTTCATTGTTGTTTTAACAATTTTTAAAAATATATTAGCATCTCACTCGCAAACGGTGTAATCGAAAAATTTACAGTTTTTACCATGGACGTAGATTTGCATGCTCTTTAATAAATTTTAATAGAATTTTCTTCAAAATAATTAGATAAGCCAATAATTGACCAATTACATGGAATTTCCTACATCCCGCCCGACGATGCACCAACCGGTATATTCAATCATTTCTCCCCAACTAAAACTTGCTAAATTGTAGCTTACCCAATATCTCGAAGAAAAAAACAATTAGCTGACTATTACATGCTGCATTATACATTAACTGGTCGCTCGAACTTAAAAAAAAAAAATACTTTAATGATTGCCCTCAACTAATAATTTACCTAATGATAGCTTATATGCAACTAGGGATAAATATATATGTAGCTGGCTGTATCTTGGTGCAAAAACCGTCAGCTGATACTTTGGGAGTTATAATCAGCATTGCAAAAAACCCTTATACCAAATTTGATGAAAATCGGAAAGAAGGCAACTTTCGAGACAATAACCTATTAATGTATTGTTTTTTTTGTTATAAATTATGTTACTAAAACAATAAACGCTTTAAAGTTAGTATTTTTTTTAATAGGGTCGTAGAAAAAATATTATTCCTTACTCTTGTGGAAAGTGTTTTTCCCTGCACTCAAGTGCTTGCCCAAACTTTGCTACGCGTCGTTCAGGCAACGGCAATCGCGTGCGGGAAAGTATCACTTTCCGCACTTAATAGAAAAACTACTTATGTTTACGTTCCACATAACAAAACCATGCAAAAAAGTGGCTAAATCTAGCACGGTATTATCCAAAATATGTATGTCCATATCTTCCAATTAGTTTTTGTAGAAATAGTGTGATATGCATAATCATCCCGTTTTTGCTGCAAAATATAATTAAACAATAATTGTTTACCATTTAAACCTGTGCCTTTAAAAATATTATTCTAAAATAAAATAATTATAATTAAGGTAGATAATTAACAACTCTTTTAAACTATAAAAACTGTGTTTATTTTAACAGATCATTTATTCTTAAAATTAAATAATTATTCTAATAGTGAGTAAACTTTGCATAGGCTATTAAAAACAAACGGTAAACTTACAAGATGATGTCTTTATTTTAGTACATCTTTCTTGTAATTTTTAACAGCCTGAATAATAAAAGCCTCCCGTTTGGAGTAAATGTTTAAAAGCATAACTTTGCAGTGATTTTGTTTTAAAGAAAAAAGGTTAAATACACAAAGATAAGAATTTATTAGTTTTTCTACTACCTTTCTAGAAAATTTGACGTTTTTACCCCGAATTAAGTAAAGCACTTTACCTCCGAAGGTTTTGTATAACTTTTACTATAAGCATAAACATGCTATTTTCTAAAGTAGGTCCATATCCGGATTTCGATTTCCCCATTATTTCATTCAACGCTGAAACTCATATAAATGTGCCATTTAATAGTTTTTGCAAATAATTTTTACTACTCCAAAATTTGATTCGACCATCAGGGGGGAAGAGTTAATGTAAAGTCTAGGTTATTGACTATATTATTCTTAAATAATTTGTATAATACCGCACAGTTTTTTTTTTTTAATATTTAAACCCTTTTTTGCACGCTATTGGCTAACTTACTTTTTAATGTCTACATCACATATTTTTTTCTTTACGTAATACTACGTATTTGTCCAATTGTGGCTGTAAACATTATATGACCTTTTCGCATACACGAATAAAAACTTTTTTGTAGCACCCTGTACATTTTGGTATCACTTTAACAAATAACCAGCATTTAGTTTCAGTACACATGGCTTTAAAATTTCAAAATCATAACAATTTAAGGAGTATTAAATTAAAATATAAAATAATATTATTAATTAAATTAAATGGTATTAAACACTTTTAGCAGTTACAATTGATTGAGTTTAATGAAAAACTTTGTTGTATTGTATTCAGCAAAACATTTTTGCGGTTTTTTTTTTTTTCATTTTTACTACTTATGTAAAGGAGTTCTTTGATCTAAAGTCTTTCCTCTGGGGACTTATTTAGTTTTTGTTTGGTCGGGCGTAAAATACAATTTTACGCCATTTGAGGGCGTAAAATAGCACTTTAACACCTTAAGGCGATAAGTAACAAAAACTCCCGCATTTATTTAACAACAATAAAATAAATTAAGGCCTGAATTTTTGGTAAAACAACAATTTATTTATTTAACGTTATGTTAAAACTACACTAAATACTATTTAAAACCTTTAAAAATGGTACATTTCCTTCTTCCGATTCTTTTTGATGCATAATATCAATCTTTCTGATGTGCTTCACATTCGCACAGGGTATGTTAGGCTGTTTCTTTCCTCCTGTCGCACATTCTGCAACTTGGGTCCCCATTGTATGAGCCTATCTTGTGTAGATATCCCCCAGGTTATCGTGCCCTGTTAGCAGCCCTATCGTTATGCGAAGTCTTTTCCTACTTTGTCTGAGTACTTTTTTTTCCTTCTTTTGGATGGGTCCCTTATGAAGCCTTTTCCATGTCTTTTTTTACTGAGGCTTCTCCAGCATTCCTCGTGTTTGTTTCGGATCCATTCCCTGGTTTGCCCTTGTGCTGTGGTTTTGGTCAATATTAGGGAGGTTCTCTTCTTCCCATGTCAGCTTGGATGTTACCTTGAGGTTTACATCAGTGCCCCTAGTGACTCCTGGCTGTTTGTTATTATGCATATCCGCTTGTTTTTATAGGCCCTTCTGTTATTTTCTTTTGTACAGTGCAGTAAAGCATATATTTTAGTTTTAAATACAGAGCTGTGTGTTTCTGTTGGAATGGAGAATTGTGAATTTCTTATTTTACTGTACACGCCCACTCCAGTTCCCTGCTCGGTTTTGGATTAATCTGTATACTAGATGATGTGTTCAACCCTGCTGGAGGGATCAGGTTGCTGCCACTTTTATATGAATTAAATTAGTTATAAGGTTTGTTTTAACCCCGCAAATACCGTTTATTGTACGGTCACATGCAAGCCCAGTCAAATAAACCCATTCCATGGGTGACGATGTATCACATGATCCCTTCACTGTCCCAGCCAAACTTGTAATCGTTTGTAAAACGTTTTCGAACGGCCATTTTGGTCCTGAAAAAAGCGCGTTCCAACTTCATCGTTTTTGCACTGATTTAAAACCGTGTAAAGTCGACCTTGCGCATTTGATCGATTCCAACAATTTCGAAACCGTCTTAAAGGCGGTACAAAAACAAGGATTGAAACGAACCTATATTGTTACTAAAAGTAAATATAAAATTATTTTTTAAAGCCTTTAAAAACATTTAACCCTTTTAAGAAGTAATTTACAATTTTCTCTTAATATGAGAAAAGCCCCAAATACGGTCTCGTTTAGTCCTTGTTGGGTGATCCTGTACCTTTTTTTACCCCTAATCTATAGACAAGGTCGTTCTATATTATTAAACTTTTAGATACTTAAACTTCCCTGATCTACACTCACCAAGAATACATTCCCCATTTTCCCCACTTTATATATTATTTATCTGCAATAAGCGGGGACGATTTAAATCTTAAAAAAGAACGTTTTTCCATTTCGCGTCATTTTATAGTTGAGCACGAAGGGATGCTCGCTCATAAATCATTAAAAAGATTCTTAAAAATGATCCGGATTTTATGGGTCACACCAAGCCTGAAATATGTTTCGGCCTGACAATGTTTCCCGAATAAACCGAAATTTAAATTTAAATGAGAACGTTGACCTTGTCAAATAAAAAATAAACTGAATATTGATTAATGCTTTTTTTGAGGGATGATCGTATTGAAATCTGGAGCTCTTAAGAAAATATGAATATTAATTTTTTTAAAACATGATACGAGGGATCGCTTTTATATTTTTGGACTAAGCAGTTTTAACTTTGAATAGGTTTTTTAAATGTTTCATAAGGCGGTGTTGCCAGTTTTTTTTTAATGAAATAGTAGTCAAGCTTAGTAGGTACATTTATTTACTATATATTTTATCAATTTTACATCTACATGTATAGCAGACAATAGCTGGTATATGGTTGGGTGCTCTACCAAATCTGATGATCAATAACAGAATTAGGGTTAATAATATTAGTACAGTGTATAAAGCAAAATAAAAGCTGACAAGGTATAAGCAAGCTAAAACCAGCAAAAACCAGAACCCGAGGAGTAGGATTACACCCACTACCTCCACTGCGAAAATTTGCAGTTGGAAGAAGCTAAGGTGTCTGGAGAACATTTTCAATCCTTTTAAAGGAAATCGTAGAATCAGCGGTCACAATGGAACTCAAGCTTCTTGAGCAACGACTATTAATTCTACCTCCTGATGAGTCCAAGAGGACGAAACGCTTGCATACGGTCTTCGGAATAGTCAATGAAATTGCAACGGAGCACCCGGTGCGGTGAGCTGGGTGATGCGCCAACGTAGACATACGGGTTCCTTCAAAGTGCCTCACGGGTACTAATGACGGGAACCGAACTACCATCCAACTGATAAGTTTCCCCACACCTAGAATTACCAGTCGTTGCTCAAGAACTCAGAGTAATCTTCCCTTCCATTGACGCTGATTCCAGATTCCTTAAAAAATGTAACCTTTCACCTCTTGGTCCTCAGTTTCTTGGCTTGACAGACAATGTAAACAAAATGTTATTTTGGAGTAGAGGCCGTTTAAGTTGGACTGTAAAGGATGCATAAAGTGATACCAGTTTTGTTGGAGCCAAAGGGGAATCATACTGGCATGGCCATGAAAATACCTGAAAATCCCTACAGTCAAGGCAAGAGAAGAAGCTTTTCTGTAAGTGTGGGAGTATTAATGACAAAGCTTTTCTTTAAATTCAGAATCAAGTGTTGAGGGTGCAATTTTAGACTTGAGAACAATTTTCGAAAGAGGGTCTGATCTGGGATACATACAGGGTATACAGAATGGAAGGAGAGAAACACCTTCAGGCTCGAAAAAAGGAATCCAAGCTTTTTCAGAAAGCGGAAAACCGCTAAAATTGTTTATTTAAAAATTAAACTTGAATATTAAGCCGCTTTAACTAACTAAAACTAACTATAACCGACTAGAACTGAGGGCTTTTACATTTGGAAAAAGAAGAAGCCGGCCTGTTTGGGAATTTTGTAATTTTTACCTTCTTTAATTTGGTCCTTAGTTTACCTGTCAAATTATTAATCCCTCTTTCAAACGGTCCGTCAGTTTACATGTCATAAAGAGATTAAGTCCTTAGTTTACATACTCCGAACAACCTATTATAAACAATAATTTTCTGGAAGTTTAACTTTGTAACTTTAAAAAGGTCCAAGTTATGAATTTTTAAAAAAGTGGTAAGTTTTAGCGGTTTTCCGACATTCCTGTGCAAAAAACACACCGATAATATTTTACAAGAAAAAAATTTGTTTGATTTCGATTCTTTACGAAAGTTAACATTTGTACAGATTTTAGATTTTGCGTCTCAAGCACCACTTTTAAAAATTAGCAAAAAAACTTCTGTAAAATAAGCAATGATGCGATCCTCAATTTCTTGTACACTTTTAAATAAGCCTAAATTTAAATTATAAACATAAAAAAGCCCAACATTTGACTCAACAAATTTTTCGTTTATTGGCATAATATAGAGCCAAGCCCAAACAATTTTAATATTACAAGAGATCTTCATTTGCTGCAATTATCATAGCCAACATCGTTTATTTATTTATTTATTTTTATTTTTATTCTGGATGCATTATTAATATTTTTAAAATAATTACTTTCTTTTCAATCTATCTTTTTAAGCTATATTCTAACTTAACAGGCTGTAATTGGACACGAAAATAACGAAATGAAAGAGAAAATTATTCAATAGAACCTAATATCGTTAATGCTTTGTAAAATTGTATAGGTTTTCTCCTGTGTTTTCGTCTGTACGTGCTAATAATCGGACTTTGCTCCGAAAGCCGATGGTTTAGCAATTGCTTCGTTCAAATCCCTGAAAGGGTCGCTGGCCAGTCGATGACAATTTAAATCGATAGCTCAATTTGGTGAAAGGTTGAGGTAACGATTTAAGTCAAGGAGAACGTGATTTGTTTTAAAAGTACTTGATAAAACTTATATTAAAGGTAACCATTTTTAAAAACGAAACTACTTACGTCTGCTTATCATAAAAAAAACAAAGTACATACGAACGAAAAGTGTATGGGATATTTTTGTGGGCTGCTCAAAGGTAAAGAAAGTTGATTTGACAAAGGACCTAACGGTAAGTTTCAGTCAAAGGATGGCAAGCTCATCCAATTCGAGGTAAGAAACTGTAGCACAAGCTGGACTTATACAATGGGAACCCAAGTTGCAGAATGCACGACGAGGAAAAAGAAACCGCCTTCCATATCTTGTGCGAATGTAAAGAGTTGAATCACAGAAGACAGGCATTATTTGAGCAACCGAAAACGAACCCACAGAAAAATATAGTTTAATTTTTTCGGGTATGCAGTTATGTCAAAAAACCCAAAAAACACCTATTTCTTAGATGTTAACAATTGACATACCAAAGGTGCGTTCGATTGGTATGTTGCATTTGTTCACAACGTAAGAACTTTTCGCTCCGAACCCGTTGGAGATGGATCTGACAAATGCTTTTATAAATATTTCATTTATATTTTTTTTCAAATATATTTCTTTATAATTTGGATTTTTTAATAAACTGCAAATGCTCTATTTTCCATACTTTTAATAAAAACTAAAAGTTTTTTTACAAATATAAAATCTGATTTATTTATAAAAAAGTGTACAAAAAATACTTTTTAACAATACTTTAAAATGCAAACAGCTTATCATTCTAAATTAATTGGCGGTTTTTGAGCTAGAGAAACACCAAGAAGCTGCAGGGATTGCCTTGAACCTAAGGTGGAAAGGACAGCTGCCCCAACGAAAGTAAGTGAAGGAGCGATATTTAATTTTAAAAAAATGGACTAAAATGGGACAAAAGCTTTAAAGAAGTATCATCAACAAGGGCAAAAGGATATTCCAAAAGATGTTGATTGCAAATTTAATGTGTGGCAAAGTGATTAAAATAAATTTAAATAAATAAATAAACAATTTTTAAATAAAATATTACATGATATAAATCAAAGATTGTTAAGGTCAGATAACAGATCGTCGCTCTCATCTGCGTCATCCGAATCAGTCACTATGACGGGGTTTATATCTGATCTTGCTTTTTAAGTAGTCAGTAATTTTGATATGCTCTTTATTTCTTGTTGATGATACTTCTTTAAAACTTTTGTCCGGTCTTAGTCCATATTTTTTTAAATTAAATATTGCTCTTGCACTCACTTTCTTTGCGAGAGCTGTCCTTTTTACCACATTTTGAAAGTTCAAGGCAATTCCTGCAGTTTTTTGTTGCTTCCCTAGCTCAAAAAGCCAATAAATTTAAAATAATAAGCTGGCTTTGTTCGTTTAGTCGCTTATTTCCTATTTTTCTCGTCATTTTTACTTTTGACGCACGCAGATAATTTTTTTTTGACAATGCAAAATTTTGACAGTTGAAATAAGAAAACACATGACTTTTTTTGGTAAATTTATTGTTTCTTTCTGCAAAAGTGTATCAGTTAAGGATGCAAAAAAATGTCGGAACTGCATATCCGAAAAAAATCAACTATATCAACCAACCAGTCTTGGGGTTAAACAGACTTGTAGAAGAAACAAGACTTATGTAAGGATTTTTATAAAAGGTAATGGGAGATTAGGCACAAAAAGGTCATGAGGCTGCGCTGCCTCCGATAGTAAATCAAGATGGCTCCCAAGGAAGAAAAAAAAGAAGAAGATCGTTTTGAACGTTAGGAAACACGTCGTCATAAGAACCAGACGATAACAAAAGTTTATGGTCTAAAAAAAGTTTAAGGTTAAAGTTTTGAAGGTGATCTGAGTGTAATTAGTATTTTTACTTTTTTGGTGGATATACTCTCACACCTTTAAAACTCAAAATGTCTATTGAGACTTTTTAAGTCCTTTAGAAAGAATGTGGGGTGGTACCGACACAAGCGAGCAAAAATTTTGTTTACTTTATACTGATACTGATTGTAAATGGTTAATAAACAAAAAAGTATTTTTCTACAAGCGTGCGGAAAACTATACTTTTCTGCATGAATCTGCGTCCGGAAAATAGCACTTTTCCGCACTAGGAAAAGTAAAATCTTTCAGTTTTTGGAACATAAATTAGTATTTAATTATAAAATAATGCATAATTTTGCTGATAATAGTTATATATTTGAAGACACTGTATTTTGCTGTACCTATGCAGTCTTTTTATATCATTTATTAAATAAAATAAAATTATCCTAATTTACCAAATGTAAGTACGTATTTTAAATAACTCCATAGCAACCTACTAATTGCTAATATATCTATCAAAAAAGAATTTTCTGTCACGCATTTTTCAACCAAATTGGACAAACATTTTTAATGGATTCTGACAACGATTTATCAGCATCGATTATAGAAGCAGCAGAAATAGCAAGTATAGATCTCCTGTCCATGAAATCTCGTCACAGGTATGAAAAAAAAAATGTTATGTTTGAGAGCTGGTGTCAAAGCAAGGGTGTGAAGTCTTTTAAAGAAAATGTTTTTCTGGCCTATTTCTCTTATTTATCAAAAACATAAAAACCCAATACGTTATGGTCTAGATACTCTGTGCTAAAATGTATCATTAAGTTACGAAAGAACATAAATTTAAGCAAGTTTTCAAAGGGACGGCCTACCTTAAAAAACAAAGCGTTAAGATGATACTTATTAACATATAAAAGTGGCTACGATTTTTGACTTAGCATGTGCTTTTCATAGAGAGAAGTTAACAAAAATATGTCTGGATCATATTGAAGACCAAGGAAATTTAGTATTGATACACATCCCAAACTCAAAAAATCACAGCTCCAGAAGCTTTGTCATTCCTGGATATGCCGAAAATTGAAAAATTTTGAATCTATATAGAAAGTAGGTATGCCAGTTTAAGAAAGCCGAAAACATGACATAGGCGATTTTTTGTGAACTATAAATACGGAGTGTGTACAGTACAATGTATCGGCAATAATACCTTTGGAAAAATGCCATTGGAAATAGCGGCCTATTTCAAACTTCCCAACCCGAAATTGTATACTGGTTATAGCTTTCGTTGGTCCTCTGCAACATTTCTTGCAAATTTCGGAGAACAAATATCCAACATTAAACGTCTTGGAGGCTGGAAGTCTACATCAGTCGCTGAAGGATACCTCGAGAATTCAACAAATTTTAGAAAGGATATTTCAAACAAAATACTCAGTTTTACCGAAACACCTTCCAATGAACTAAACCTCTCGGTTTAAAAAACTACTTCCATAGTTGCAAAAGATTGGCTCATCAACAACCCAACGCCGCTGCCGTCAACGTGTTCTACAGAAAAGCAAGTCGCGTCAGCAATAAATTGGCAAAACGCGACCAATTGCACTTTTACTATAAATGTTAATAATAATGGTTAGTTTATAAATTATTTCCTTAATAAATAATATTTTAATCATAAATCTTTAAAATTATGTTGATTTTTCCTCTTGCTTGTAAAAAAAAATATTGTTCCTAACACTTGCAGAAAGTAACTTTTCCGCTCTTGGCTGCTTATCCGAACACCGCTGCGCGTCGTTCGTGTAACGGCAGCCGCGTGCGGAAAAATATCACTTTCCACACTTGTTAGGAAAATAACTATTTTCTACAAGCGTGCGCTAAGTAGTACTTTTTCGCACTGAATGCAGAAAAATAAAATTACTTTAAAATCGTATAGGTAATAAAGATTTATAAATATTTTAGTGTTGTAAAACTTGGTTCTGGGATTTTTATTTGGCAAGTAAACAATATAACAAGTTTTGAGTTTAGAAAAGTTATGTGCCGTACCTCCTAATAATAAAATAAAAATACATTTAAATGCTACTTTCTCAGCAACATTTAAAGCTTTTTAAAAAAGGATAAAAATGATTTGATACATGGTTTTATTATTACAGCTGGAAGTTGGATCTACCACCATAAACCTGAATTAGAACGCAAAAGGAATTTTATTCAGGGATTACCTTAAGGCTGGTAAAAAAATAAACTTAGATTAGTATTGTTGGTTTCTGATTAGCTAAAAGTTAACATTTATATGAAAATACCTGATTTACAGGATAAAAAATCATCATCGGTAAAAACAAGTACAAATTGTTGCAACATTTTCATTATTTAATAGATTTAGCTCTCTTACACTTCTAACTTTTCTCATGTCATAAATTTATGCGTACTTTCATTAATTCTTTTCATTCATTTCATTAAACAAAGGGTAGTAGCAGCTGTGGAAGCGTTAAATTAAAAGATCTCTAAAGCAAGTGTATTAAAGTTCAAGAAGATAATATTAAATTATAAAAAGTAATTTAAAACAGAAAATTGTGTTTTTTATGGAACAATAGACTTACTAAACAATGAAGTAAAAAAGTTTATTTGGCACTATGTAAGTACACATTGCAGCAATTTTGTCAGCAAAACACAGCCGTATATCAAAAAGTTTTAATTTTTATTTGTTTTAAATTAAGTGAATGTAAACAAGTTAAAATTGAAACCGGTTCAAAAACCAGAATGGTTTTTTTCGCACGAGGGGGTACTGTCAGTCTTTAATTACCTTTTTGGATTTTAAATTGCTTTGTCGCATATGGATAATTATTAAGTTCTTAAAAACTCTGTCGTGGGGAAATTCAAAACTTTTTGGAAGTAATCTTTGTTTGTAAAAAAAAAGTTAATTTATGGTATAGGAAAAATTTTAAATATTTGAATTATGATGTTAAATTCAACACAATTTTCATTTACATCTATATAGTTTTATGTAAACTTTTGTTGTCACTGTTTTCCCCTTGTATAATCTTAATTTTCTTATCATTAAGAATTGACGAATAAACATAGTATATAAGGTTACGACGTATCGTTCTTTTTTAATTATTTAGTTTATTCACAATATATCCAGTTACGATTCATCAAACTTACATGTCTAAAAATGAATCAACTTTCTTTTTAAAGTGAATTAGACCTGCTGTATAGAGAACAAACATAACAAAACTATATCAGTAATAAAAATAAACAAATGTCGTAGTAGTATAGTGCTCTTTTCAACAAAAAATCAGGCGATAAAATTCAAAATAAAAATAATATTTGGTTAAGTATTTAAACAAATTAAAAAATGAATTAAATGAATTAGGTAAGCAAACCAATTGTAAAATGCTCAGCTTTTTAAATATCAACAGGCTAATGATGTGAAAACATTAGAGGAAATGGTGCACGGCTTTAAAAATATTAGTTTTTATCGGGTCATTCGTTACCAATTCTCTTTTTCAATTTTCTTCGTGAATTTAATGAAAATATTCCTGCAGTTGAAAGGTTTATTTATTAATTACTTGTTTAATTCTGAGTAAGGTAAAAGATTACAAATAAGATTAGATTTTGCAATCTTAATACTTAAAAAATATTTTATTTTTTTTTAGTTTGTTTCAAATTTGCGATAAACATTTAGATTTTTTAAAGCTGCTTCAGAGAAAAGAATTTTAAAGAATTTTCTTGGTAAATTAACTGCGCTAGCTGTATCAACAAGGTTTCCATTAAGGAAACTTACCTTTCTAAAAAATGGTAAAATTTTTTAAAATTTGTATGAAGAGTATTTTAGAATCGAATGTAATGGTAAGGCAAAGTACAATAAAAAGTATGTTAGTACCTAAATCTGGCCACAGTGCATCAATTATTAACAATAAATTATAAAATATTAACAAATATACACAAACAACTAATTAAAAAATAATAATATTATTAACCTATGTTACCATATAACCTACACTAACACCTTAAAACCTTTTAAAAATAAGTGTTTTAAAAAATGTATTTATTTAAAATTACCTAGTATGATAAATCCAGTTATTAACCAACGTTGGTTGAAGTACTGTCGCTATTTTTTACATAATTTTAGAAAAGATTAAAAAAAAGATAAAGAACTAAAAAAATCCTTAATATTTCTGCTTCGTTTAATCTTACAAGTTAATCGTTAAATTAGTTGTTTTTAAGGGTGTCGGTTAGTAAATAAAAACCCCAGATTTGTACAAACAATTCACCCTTGGACCTCATTAAAAAAAAAGGGCTGCCTTTTTACTTAAAAAGTACTCTGGTGTCAATAAAAAGTTCGTGATGGTTTAAACCAAAAATTTTTTAATTGATTTTTTTGTTAGACTTAAAAACAAAAAAATTTCCTAATTTTTTTAAAATTTTTATACAGATTTTAAAAAAAAAAGGGGTTTGGGAAAAAAGTTTTTCTTCTTTTACATTTTTTTTTACAACTTTATTCCCAGGAAAAACAGGTATAGACATTGCTTTACAAAAATAAAGTTGACGGGAAAACTTTTGAAATAAGCTCTGCTAAAAGTATTTGTAAAAAATTTGACGGATATATATATTTTTTAATTCTGCAACTTTTTTTAAATTATTCCGATTCTCCTTTTATATTAAATTATTTTTATTTTGAATTACAAAAATATAATATTGTTTAAAAAGTTATCTCTTGGGGTTATTTAAAAAATATAACATAGCTTATGAATAAATATTATCAGGTATTACAAGGTTAAATTAAATTATTTTAAATGGTGTTAGAAGTCTATGAAAATCTACGAATAGTATTAATTCTACTAGCCAGTCAGATAGTTTGTAGATGTTGTGAGGTGATGGTGGTGATGTGTTAGGATGCAAAATATTTGGTATTAAAAGTTACATTTTTAGTAAGGAGTGCGCAGGAGTAAATTGCAAAAATGCAGGCGATCCTGAAATATCTTAGAGGGATATAAATTAAGATATATACCATAAAATAATAGACATTGCTTTTGATGTCAAATAGTTTTAGGTAAATTTAATAATTTTTTATAACCGTTTATACTTTTGTTAATCGCTACTAAATCACAGACTTATAAACTTTTATGTAGGCGTAACTGAAAGTTAAAATCGATGGAAACAGAAAATACCCTACGGTGTTAAATTAACAACTTCGGAACCGCTGTCCACACTTGAACAAAATGCCAACATATGTGGTTAGAAAGTTAAATATAATGTTATAAAGAGGGTTGCCTAACTGGATAATTATACGATTTATTTATAATCTGTGACGGCTTGTGTTTTTTTAGTACGGAAAAGGCAGGGGGCGCAAAACAGCGATATTTAAAAAGCCTTTAAGGTTAAGTTTTTAGCATTTTCTAACTTAAAGTGTCTTAAATATGCAGCTTAAGTATCGCGTAGCCCAAAGAATTAAATGTAAGAGTCAAAAAATCTTATCTTTTAAATAAAAGAAATAAATATTGACACAACGTTAAGACAAACAAATATAATACCATGTGACCTAAAGGATACGTAAATCCTGCACATTTTCTATTTGACCCTGCCACATTCTTTTTAAATTTAAAGTTATTTAATGTGACATTTGCAAGGGTAACCAAATTTTTCAAATTAAAAAAACTCTTGGAGCAATTCGCAATGTTTTTAAAAATGAAATAGGAACAAAATATTGTTATTTCTAAGAAATAATTGTTTATCTGTCAAAACATATATATATAATATATATATATATATATATATATATATATATATATATATATATATATATATATATATATATATATATATATATATATATATATATATATATATATATATATGTTTTAGTCGTAGGTTCTCACAGTAAAACATGTAACGTTTTTCTTTCGGTAACTCGTATTGTTGTCCTGAAAAAGGACAGGTTGTCAGTTGACGATTTCGATGAGATCACACTCATCTTCCTCTTGAACTTTCTTTGACGGTAGTCAAAGTGTAACTAGTGCGTGACCTGTTGGTTGGTATTTCTAATGGTCTTGGGTGGGCGTGGCTTGTGTATTTTAGAATAAGTAGAGTACCTATGGAGTCTCTTTTATTTTTTTAAATGAAGTTTAAATATTTCTTAACACAAAATATTTAAAAAATGCTGTTCATCAAAGGTAACAGCAGAGACACAAAGAAGGTGCGTATTAAATTCTTTTTACCAGACATTTAAATTGATCATGGTATAATAATGTTATTAAAAGTATTTTATCTTAATAAAAAAGACAGATTCTTATATAGTATTTATAAGTGAAGTTTAAATTTCTGCTCATTATTTTTTGTACATTTATAGCAAAATATATTATAATATAAAAGAAAATATGTTTTAACATTTTTGAAATAAGGTTAGCTGTGGTTAGTAACTAATAACAAAATCTCAAAAACTACGTAACCTATGAAGATAAAATGGCACGGAGATAGATTATAAGTAGAAGACATTAGCTAAGAAAAGATTTTTAGAAATTTTTCTTCCTTTAGAGGTAGAGTGGGGTGTAAAATTTAGTATTAAATTTCATCATTTCTGGACATAGGAGTATAAAAATTAGTATGCACGCTATAAAGTACGATTTAAAATAAACTGTTTTAACAGTTTTGGAATAACATCCCTTAAGGGGTTAAAATGGAGATAAAGGTCTGTAAAGAAAAATCGTCGTCTTTAAAGTTGTAAGTATGGGAGTGGGTAATTAGGCTTCTGATTACCCAAAAAAATAGAAAATGGTAGTATTTCTGGCCCTTTATCCACTGACGGGTCAAAAAATGAGGTGAAGATTAATTTAAGATATTTTTCATTTCTGGGCCTAGAACTATAAAAATGTAACCACTGAATTATTGATCGATTCTTTGCCAAAATAACTTATATAAATGTTAGTGGTTTTGTAAATTGTGTATAAAATTATATTATGTACAAAGACATATTAAAACACCATGTATATTAGAAAATAATAATAAATAAAATACGATAAAATAAAAAAATGCCAAATCGCGAACTGTGTGACGGGGTGGAAGCGCATAACTAAGAATGGCTACCCGAACGGTCAGACACGTGAGGGCAGACGTTGTTGTCGCACTTATCGAAATTATGAAATTGCAACAAAAAACAAAACAGCCAAAATTCTGTAATTTACGCGGGCGAATTCGCATGCGCAAAGCTAGTTAAGAATATTTTTGCGTCACCAGACACAGACAGAAATTATTTTAAACAACCAAATACATATTTTAAGACTAATAAATCAAATGATATTTAAAACAAATTAGTAACAGCATCGTGTTAGCTTGGCCCTTAAGAAACCTTCGGGATCCTGTTAAAACAGGGATTAAACTATGTTTAAGCAAAGGGGTGGAAACCACAACCTACTAACTGACTTATGTTCCATATATTGTTGTACCTTTGGGGCCACGAAGAACATTGTTGTTTATGTATGTCAAGCGGTTAGTTTTGTGGTTTTCTGCGTATTTTACATAACTTGATGGGGTGGAAAAATTAGAAAATTATTTTAAACGTAAAGGCGAGTATAAAACTTGACTATAAGAGGCTGTTTCGGTACACTAAAAAAAAATGATACTTTAGCAATTATATATATGTACAAATATATATATATATATATATATATATATATATATATATATATATATATATATATATAACTAAGTTTGATTGTTTCTTGGGTATGAGGTTTTCTGTATAATTCAAACAATAATATTTTTTTATGTTTCGCACCCACATGGAGGGCTTTTTCAAAAGATTTCTTTACTTTATTTTCATAATTTTAAAAATATTATCTACAAAAAAAGGTATCAATAGGCATACAGCTTAAAATAATACTACAGAGATATAGGACATTTATTTATTTCTCTATATTTACGTACAATAACAATTAAAAACTAACAATTACATGATAACACATACATTTTAAAACTGAAAAACAATTAATTTTATTATTGTTCTCTTTTTTATGTAATCAAAAAGTACCTACCCTGAAGAAACATATTGCTGGGATCATTAATAACAGGTAGATTCACACTGTCGGTAGCCGGAAGGATGAGTATTTTAATTTTTGTTTTTTATAGTAAAAAAATATTTAAGAAAATTTATAAAAACAAAAACAATTTTATAGATGCTTATACTATGTAGTCCAGATAATTTTTTAATTGTAGGAACAAGTTTTCATTTTTTTTTATACCTAAGAGTTTTTTTTCCGTAAGGTGACTTCCTTTAACTATTTAATTAAATTATAATATATTTGGCTTAAGTAGTCAATGTCTTTTTTGTTGTTTACGCAATTGTTATTTTTTTTTATATAAATCATTTCCTTTACAGCGAGTTTATGGTAGTTTTTATCAAAATCTAGTATTTTAGTTTCTGCAAAGTTAAAGGTTTGGTTTCGTGTTCGTGTTTGTGTAATGCGGTAGAAGCGGATTTTTGGTATTTGTGACCATTTTAACGATTGTTAAGATGTTGGGTTGTCATACCCATATATTTGTTTGGACAATTTGAACACGGAATTGCATAAACAACATTTTACTTTTTTTGTGAGGTGTTTGGCTTTTTAATTTTGTAAATAACTTATTTACTTAGTTCTGTCCTTTGTGACATACCGTTATTTTATGTTTATTTAGAATATGTTTAATTTTTTCCGATAAATTATTTGTATATGGCATGGGAATATATTTTTTATCTTCTACTTTTTCTTGTTTATTGTTAGAGGTTTCTTTGTTGTAAAATTTGTGTATTCTTTGTTTTATTAGTTTGTTAATGAGTTTCTTGGGAAAATTGTTATTTTGTAAAACAGCTCTGACCTTATTTAGTGCTATGTCTCTGTATTCAATTTAGGTATCTTCCAGACCATGTTGGTTTGGTGTACCAAATTCTTTTTAATTTGTGGTTATCTTGATTTCTTATAAAAGTCATATCTAAGAAATTTATTTTGCTATTTAGTTCGGCCTCAAGGGTGAATTGCAGTTTGGGGTGATATGAGTTAAATTTGTCTAACACATCGGTAGTTTTATCTTCTGGAACAGCCATAATACAATCATCGACATATCTTTTAAAAAATATTATTGGAATATTCAAATTTTTTATAACATCTTCTTCCAAATATTCATGTCAATCTTCAATATTGATGTCAATCTTCTGACACCAGATAGACAGCATTGAAAATGCTAAGTGCGACCTTGGCGAAACGTCTGCAAACTTCCCGCAAGGAATACAAATGACAAACGGATATGCTTCCCGAATGAAAACAATTCACATTCATCTATCCGTGAAACTCTAGGAACTAACATATATATATATATATATATATATATATATATATATATATATATATATATATATATATATATATATATATATATATATATATATATATAATTTATATATAATAATAAACAATCACAGCTGCTAATTAGCTTTTCTTCAATTGGAAAGATAAACTCTGAATCGACATCGCACTTTAAACTGAGAATATAATACAGCGAGTCAGAGATTGCAACAAAATTGAGTAAGTATAAGGAAAAATGGAATAAAATCATACCAGGATTACACTTCTAGTATGTCTTCTTAGCACAACACAGCAGAAACCGAAATTACAACATATTTGAAAAATATAAGTTGGGAGGAACAGAATTTATTCTGTTCGCCAGAAAAGAAAATGTAACATTGGCAATAATAGGACAAAAGTTCAGAAAAGAAATTATTAGTTTTAAGATTTTCAACGACTCCTTAGGAAGATAAATCAAAAGTAAAAGCTATAAGTTAAAAAAATATTTATTATTGTATTATATTTAATAGACTTGTCAGATACTGTTCATAAAAGAAATAATTTTTTAAATAAGTATATCAAAAATAAAAATTTAGGTTCGAAAGGTTTCACTCAAGTATTCATTGACGAGTTGTAAATCTTCTAGTTAAAAAAATATAAATAAAACATATAAAATATATTTAAAATTATCAGCTGCGTTGGTTAAATATTTATGATTAATCATAAAATTGTTAATTGCTATGACTTTAGAATACTTATGTGATTTATATACCAAATCTTATACCTTTATGTGGAACGATAACGACGTTATGATAAGGGGAAAACACAACTGACTACTCCGCGCACAAGGCTTTTTCTAGTTAGTGCTGTTGCCAATTGTTTTTTTAATATTTAACTGAGGAAAACATTTTTTTTTATTTGAAAATTTTTTTATGAGACTAAAACATTTAAAACTTAGTTTATTTTATTAGCAAATAAATTTACCGATAAGCAATTAATAACGGTATTATAAAAGTTTATCAGTCTATGACAAAACTCCATTTTTAAATAGAGAAGGCGTATAGAGATTAAAAAGGGACAGTGAGCAGTAATTGAGAATGAGACACCACACCTATCTATAAATGTATGTTATAACTAGACTGATCTTTCATTTGCTTCTCTTGTTAGGCTAAAATCACCTGAACGTATTCAAAATCTCCTTAGGCATGGCGCATATGTATTGTTATCTATGTAATTCTTTACAATTGAGTCATTGGTTGTCCCGATTTTTTCAATTTCAGCCTTTTATTTTGAGCTTGTCAAAATAGTTTAACAAAGTTTTTAACTTTGATATCGTTAAAACAAAAATCATCAACGCCATATGTCAAATGAACGACTTTTTTTTAAGTTCCACTATCGCCCATTTAAATCGTAAGCATCATACTTTTTAACCTGTATTTGTAAAGGGGATCAAATAGGAGGTATTTTACCTCCAAAAATACTTTCTTTAAGGTTCCCACTTTTATTTTCAAATTTTATGATAAGAAAAATAAACCAAAGGGAAAAAGAAAACCTTTACCCTCAGGCAAGGACATTTCCTATCCTGCTAAATCAACTCGGTTCTGTGGGACTTTCCAAAGTACCATGACAACATGCTACGCCCTGCGGGAATTTTAGACACATTAAAAAAAAAATACAAAAAATAGGTATATTTTTAATGAACAAGCCTGCACATATTATTATAATATTTAAAGCAAAAATTAATGGCAAATTAAGATTTTATTAAAAAATAATAATAAAGAAAAAATACCTAATGATACCAATAATTTATAAAACCTCATTATCAAAAAAATTAACTTATGTTCGAACTAAAACAACAACTTGCAATGTAATAATTTATAAATAAAACTACAGCACTATTTCACACAAATTAGTATTTGAGTGTTGACATGTTACGTCGACCCTTAAGAAAACTTTACGGCCCCGGGAGAACCACAGTATCAGGGGTTCAAACCGCGTAAAATCAAGCACAGACTCACGCTCGGTATCTTGTTGTACCTTTTTAGGGTCCCTAACCGCCGGTTTTGTGGTATTATACGGATGTTGCCTATAAGAAAAGGTGTCTAAATTTGCGTTTATGGTTTTGTTTGTTGGTTTTTACGATATTTTTACTTTACTTATTATACCATATACACATATAATATAAAATACATATAGAAAATATTTCACTGCAAGATTCTTTGAAACAAGGAGAAATGCAGTAGTATTTTAAATATAGGTTATTAGATATATAAATAAATAACGTTATTCGGGATGAAAAGTCAATCTACGTAGATTAAACACTACTTTTACATATAACATTAATATTTTGGACGCTTCTTTTTATTTGTTATTTGGTTCCGGTTAATATGTATCTTCAACTGGTTTTATTACCTTGAAGCTAAAACATATATACAAATGTTTTTTAAAATATGCTAAATACATTTTGGTTGTTTAGAATTATTGCGGGTTCTTAAAATTTTCTTTTTTTTTCAGTGGGTTTCTTTATAAATAATTTTTACTTTAGACCAGTGTATGTGGTTCTATTTTGACTATATACATGTTCAGCGTCCAGCCTCAATCTTTACCTTTTCTGATGTTTTTTTTTTAATTTTTCTTGAAACGGATCTGCAGGATCGCAATATTAAAACATCATTTAAATCCCAAACCAGTGTAATGCCAGCGATACATATTAAGAAAATTCCCAGAGAAAAAGCTGCATAGGTCGGGCCAGCGACCTAAACAGTCCGGAGGCCCAAGGTATTTTGTCTCTCTTCACACACACACATTCGGAAATTCTTAAGGCCAGAACTGTGCAGTTTTTCCTCTAAGAATTACCTTAATGTGTGTGGCTGGCATTAAAAGCATTTTTATTAAGGTGAGACCGGACAACATTTTTTTTCATAAAGTCTGTATCAGCATGTTTTGTATGGAATTACTCATCTTACAATTTTTTAAAAAATGGGACCACTTCGGTCCAGGTTCCGGGGTATAACGAACTGAGCCTTCTTAGTCCTATTGACCCGTATAAACTTGCAGATCGCCTGCAACAAAAAAGAGGAAAAACCCACAAAAAACCCAAAAAATCAAGTACACTAATCCACGTTTCGGTGGCTAGTCGGCCACCGTCGTCAAGAAAATAATCAAAAAATAAATTTAAACTAGTAAATGAGAACACAGTTTTTACTTTGTTTGCTATCACTATATTCATTAATTTATAAAACAGTGACTGCAGTTTCGTAGCACACATTATAAACTGAAAACTTTAAACTACAATCTAAACAAACCCAACTTATATATCTTAAATTACTATAATAAAGGCATAGAGTGGGGAATTCGAAGATCGGTTTGGTATTTTAAGTTTATTGAAGGGTTTTTATGGTACTTAAATATTTCAATCAATTCTAAAATATTTAATATACTTGAAACTACGTCTTAAACAACGCACAGCAAGTCAAAATGCATGGTTCGTCCAACAGTGCCTTAAAAACAAAGTATATCCAAAGTTTGTGCATCTAAAAAGTGTTACTCCCAAAACCCTATCAGCGAAGAGCAGAGCAGACATGCAAAACCACTTGGCTAAAACAAGAAGCAAAAGATGGTTTAGTGTGGGATAATCTATTTCTTCATGTAAAGGTATTACATTTAGAACTGTCCTATAAACTCCACCCCCTAATTTGATTTATTAGATGACCACACTAGGGAAACGATATCAATAATTATCCACAAAAGTATATAAAACAATGTAACAAAATTCAGAACTTGATTAACATTCAAAATGCAAATAAAATAACGGATGAATTCTTGCCCTATAAATTTTATGAAAGATTTATTAATTTATCGACACAAATTTCTCAGAACCCGAAACTAAATTGCTTAACAATGGTCCAAATTTAACCCCGGTATAAATAATAGTAAAATCTGAAACCTAGTCTGTGAAGTTAACTGTCTTTAGAAAATATACCAAACAATAATTTCCCCAAAGAAAGAATCAATCAGATTATTAAAAACACCCTACCTACTTAAAACCAATTAAAAACACAGTTAAATCCATCCAATCAAAAAATTAAAGAAAATAATTTAATTATGACAAGGGCGGACAAAGCGAATTTATTGTTGTGTTTACCAAGAAATGAATATGATGAAAAATTTCAACTTCTTACAAAAGAAAATCCAGTTATTCAAAAAATGACCCTACCTTAAAAATTCAAACAAAATTAAAAGATACCTTAAAAGATGTTAACGCTTCTCCAGAAAGAGAAAAATTTTCTATAAACAATATGAATCCCACCCCCAAAATTATATGGTTAATTAAAATTCATAAAGAAATTAATCCTATCGTCCTGTTGTCTCCATAAAAAAAGCCCCTTAAGTAAATTAGCATTCAAATTAAATCATATTTACAAAGATTATCAATGTTCAGCCCAAAAATACAGTTAAAATTCGGTGGAACTAACTCAAAAACTTAAAGATTTTAGCATTCCAAAAATAGTTTTCTTATCTTTGACGTATTAACATGTTCCCGAATATTCCAAATAAAGAATGTTTAAAAATAATAGAAAATTCACTGTCAAACATAAATGTCAATCCGGTTATAAAAGATGAAATTTTATCCCTTTTTGAACTATGTATTTCAGAAAACTATTTCCAGAATGACAACAAATTTTTAAACGAAGATGGGTTAGCAGGCCTCCACTTAGTCTCCTTCTTGCCGAAATTTTTATGCCTAATCTGGAAGAGTCTTTTCTGAAAACTAAATACGCAGATAAATACAATTTTGGTATAGATATGTAGATGATTACTTTTTTTGTTTTAGGGTAACGATAATGATTTAAAAGATACATTAAATCAACTGAACAACCTACATAGTAAAGTAAAATTTACAATGGAAAAAGAAGAAAATAACCGAATAAATTTTCTAGATATTTCTATTTCAAAAGACAACAATAGATACACTTTTGATATTTTTAGAAAACAACATACACCGATCAACCATACCAAATAATTCATCACATCCATTTTCACAAAACTTGCCGCCTACAGATCTATATACATAGAGCATTTCCATTCTTTGATTATAACAGTCTCACGAAAGAAATTAAACAATTAATCAAATTGCAAAAACAACGTTATAGTTCCAACTGATTGACAGACTAGTGAATAAAAAACGTAAACAAAACACAACACATCAAAATATACCCACTCTAAAAAAAAACAAGATAAAACATACACTACATTAACATATTTTGGAACAATTTCAGATAAAATAGCCCCCTATATTAACAAAACAATATTCAAGTTGCCTTTAGACCATCATATAAACTATCCCAATTATTTTTTAATGTAAAAGAAAAAACCCCTCCGCTTAAAAATCAGGAGTTTATAGATTAAAATTGTGATGAATGTAATTGCCTATTATTGGACAAACTGGCAAAACTTTATAACTAGATATAAGAACATAGGTCATCATTTTTATTAAAGAAACATAATTCAAATTTTGCAAACCATTTTATAGAATCAGGACACTCTTTTCCAGATGAAAGTAAATTAAAAATATTACATTACCGCCAAAAAGCAAAAACTAATATTTTAGAATCGTTGAAATATTTAAGTACCAAAAAACCCCTTCAATAAAATTAAATGACCATACCTATCTTGAATTCCCCACCTATCCGCTTTATTATAGTAATTTAAGATATAAGTTGGGTTTGTTTAGATTGTAGTTTAAAGTTTTTTTTTAGTTTGATAATGAGGTAGTACTGAAACTGCAGTCACTGTTTTATAAATTAATTTATAGTGATAGTAAACAAAGTAAAAACTGTGTTCTCATTTACTAGTTAAAAATGAACTATCACAAAGTAACGGACACCTCAATTCAATATTTAAATTTAAACTATATTTTCAAAAATTTTGGATTATGAAGTTACGAAATTCTTAAAGCTTTTATACTATTTATAATGTTTTGTCTTAAATGACATGACAATGACATTAGTTTATCTGACTGGTGTATTTATAATTAAAAAAAAAAAAAAAAGGTAATGTGGTAAAATAATTAATTTTAAGTTTACCTAAAATTACTTTAGCATTAAGTTTAGGTAACCATGTATTATTTAAATAAACAAATATTGATGCTACACATTTATCTTTAGGTAATAATATAAATGCACTTTCTTGTATTTTCTATTTTTCAATTTTCCTTTGAAATCTAGAACATTTCAGTTTATTTATGATTGTTTGAAAAGGGGTTTGACAAAATTTTATTTTGGAATTATTGTTTTTAAGTATGTTATAAATTCAGGCCTTTTAAACATAAATGAACAAAAACATACTTTTAAAAACTGAATTCCCATTAAAAACTGTCCATATTTAATAACAACCAAAAAAAACCAATTTTCAAAAAGGAAAATTTAAAAAAAGTAAAATATAAAAAGTGTTTTATAATTCTATAAAGAAAGGTTTTAATCAATATTTTTTTAAAAAAAACAGGGTTATATGCTTGATGCTGGTAATTGAGGAAAACAAAAACAATTAACACCCATCAACTTTTTGTCTTTTAAAAATTAGAAATCCCCCGTTAAAAAAAAGAAAATCATTTTTAAAAAACGTCATAAATAGTAAAAAAACTTTAAATTCCTTATTTTCATTCAAAAAATTTTAAAATTTTTATTTAAATCTTATTTATTGATTTTTTTTGACAATGGGGGGAGATTTTTAAACTAAAATAGTGTTTTGATTTTTGGTTTTTGGTTTTTTTTTTTTTTTCAGGGTCCGGGGTTTATACAGCTAAAAAAACCCCCATGCAGTGGTCTCAAGCAAAAAGATTCAAAAAAAACCCTTAAAAAAAAAAATTTAAAAAAGCTGCAATAGTTAAAAAAACAGAATGTATTTAGCAAGCTTTACTTTCCCCAAACACCCCGCAGTTATTGAACAGGAAAATTGGGTCAAACTTAAGTATTTTCGTAAAAACAAATAGAATATGGGTCTGTTTTTAAGGGGTTTTAAGTTATTTATTTTTTAAAAAAAGGTTGGGATAAAGACTAAACAGAAAACAAAGACAAAAAAAAATTTAATATGATAGTGTTTTTTAAAACCTAACAGTGTATACAATCTCTAAGAAAACACTTTCCCCTTTTTTTTAATTTAAGGACTTATTTGTTTCTTCCTGTTATTTTCACTTCTTCATTGTCTATTCTTTTAAACGAACACGTTTATTAAATTTTTTTTAAAATTGATGATTTGGGGTATTTTTGGGGAACTTATTTTCCTAGCAACGTTTCAATTGTTATTTATAAAACCAAAAAAAAGTTTTTTTTTTATATAACGCAAGTTACATAAAATGGTTTTTTTCCAACTTTTTTTAATACAATTTTTTTTCAATTTTTAAAAAAATAAAACGTTTTTTTTCAAGAAAAAAAAAATTTTCCCCAATTACAACAAAAATAATACCCATCTTTGGTGCCAAAAAACACTTTTTTTTGAAAAGTAAAAAGTTTCAACACGCCCAAATTGGGGTTTGGGGTTAAAAATTTTTTTAAAAATTTTTTTTTGAGTACATATGCATATTATTTAACTCAAAATAAATTAAAAACCCCTCATGTTGGTACGATTTTTTATGTATAATGTCTAAATTTTGGAGAAACAAATTAAAAATAAAAAAAACCAAACATAACAAAGTTTACATGTTAAAAATAATAAGCCAGTACCAACAAGGAAAAAATTTTTTTTAATTTTTAAACTTTAAAAATTTTTCCCCCACCCAAATTCCCCAAATTTTTTCAGAATCCTGTGTTGTTTCGTAGTCCGGTGGTAAAGCATATTTTTTTGTCCCCCTTTGTGAAATATTTTCTTGGTTTTTTTTGGATAAACAAGGATCGGAAGTCAAAAAGTCATTTCAACCCCTGAGATGGCAGCTGCCTTTTTGGGGGTCTGAAAAAAACCCTTTTGGATTTGTTATCATCTTTTTTTTTACACCCCGGTTTGGGGAACCCCCCCAAAAAACCCTTTTTTTTCTAAAATCGCCAAAATTTTATTTTCGTAGCTGCTGATTTTTTTTCCCCCCCCTTTTTTGTTTTTCTTAATGAGTTTTTTGAAAAATTTTAAAAAAGTTTCAGAAAAAGTATGCTAGCATGACGAATGGAAAGCCCCAAAGTAAATTTTTTTGCTTTTTATTGGGTTTTAAACTAATGCTTCCCCGGTCATTAAATTTTTTTTGATGTCGCTGGGAAAAAAGCATCTTTGAGTAGATTAATTTTCCCCGTAGCTGCATTGCAGCCCCTTTCCATTTATCAGGGGGAAAAAAAGTTATTTTAACCCCAATTTTTAAAAGTTGGAAGTTTTGGGATTTTTTTTAAAAGTTGTATTTGACTTTCGAAAAAATATATTTCTTCTTTAGTGACATTGACTGACTCGTGGACAAATCCAAATCAAAGGGGGGGGAAAACCTTGGAAGGAGGGAGAAGGATTATTCCGTATAAGTTTACTTTGATTTTCTGAAAATTTTAAATTTTCGGCAAAAAAAAAAAAAATTTTGGGGGTCACTATCAGAATCTCGTCAAATCTTTGTTTAAACTGGTTTTTTTGCGGGGTCGTCACATCCCCATTTAGAAATCAACGGGGAAAAATCTTGTAATTGCTCCAATTTAAGGTTTCTAAAGCTTCAGATAACAGTTTACAAAGTCGGGGTTTCTGTATGATCTAAAATAGCTTGAAGATTTATTTTAGCACTAGTGGAGGTAACGTTAATAAAATTCAGGGAATTGGGTAACCTCTAACTTCGCCTTTTGTGAAGTGAATAACACGGAAATCTGTCTCTATCGGCATTCCTTATTATATTATATTGATTTCTGGTTAAATTAGCCTTAAAAAACGAAAGTCCTTCTTGAGCAGATAACTGTTGCTTTTCAG
This sequence comes from Listronotus oregonensis, assembly GCA_019359885.1. Classification (NCBI taxonomy): domain Eukaryota; kingdom Metazoa; phylum Arthropoda; class Insecta; order Coleoptera; family Curculionidae; genus Listronotus; species Listronotus oregonensis. The sequence goes on from JAHBCN010008164.1 coordinate 37,021, forward strand.
TTGTTAACGGGGAAAGCCTTCTGGTTTTTTAGCTCGTTCTAGTGATGCACTTAAATTTTTTTAAATTCAAGGGGGGTCCCTTACCTTAAACCCTCATCATCATTTTCGTCACCAATTCACCCTATTTAAGCCTTTTCGCTAAGTTCTTCTGTTTTCCTTCTTTTGCTTTTTTCCCGCTTTTGCTCAATTGGTTTTGGTGGTCTACCTGGCGGTGAGTATAAAAATTACGGAAAATCGATAGTTGCGTCTAACCACGCTTCATACGTTTTTAGGAAAACATACTCTTTCCTAAAAACGTTTCCTTTTTTCTTTAAAGAAAATTTTAAAATTGAATATTATGTGTTTTATAATGAAAGCCTGTTCATCAGGACATTTGAGAATACTGGTATATTTTTTCCAAACTTTTCATTTTTGTTCATTTTTCGCTGGGGGACATTTCTAATATAACTGTACAGGGTCCTTCTTGTTATTGTTTGATATTTTGAGTGATATCACTTCAAAATTTTTTAAAAGAAAACCATATAAACATTAATAAAATTAAATAATCGGTTATTTTCATATCTATTGGTTTATGATACACCTATATTTAAACAATTGTAAATGTCTTATCCGCAAATTTCCCAAAGTTTTTAATGCAATTTTCTTTATTGATGTGTTGTTTATAAATGTGAATTTAGAAAAGCCTTTGGAAGAGCTTAAGTATAATAAAATCCTTAGAGTATTAATAATTTGAAATAAAAAAAATAATAATAAATTGCTTAAAATAATAAATAATAAAAAAATATTTTATCCAACAATAGTAAATAAACCAAAGATATATACTTTTGTTAATACCTAGGGAAAGTGCTAGCCATAGTAAAAAGCGTTAAACAAATAAATAAATATTCTCTATTTTCTGATTAATTAATTTTTTTAAAAGATCATACACAAACTGTTCACAACAGACACCAATAAAAAAACTAATGCGATCCAGTATCAAAGTAAATGGTGGGGATTATCAGTACGACCTTTTGGCAGGTCCATCAGGATATTAGCTCAGTAAAATATTTAATTTAGTAATATATATTTTTGGCCACATTTCGTCCTTCAATACCCCACCGTGCGCCGGTCAGTTTTGAAAAATGTCAATTTATGTCAAAATTAGAAAATATTTATTTATAAAATAAGTGGTAAAAGTAGAGTTTTAAAGCACGAATGTGCGAGTTCTGCTACTTACATTTTTTCTACAATCGCAGTAATGCAATTAAACATTAAATTATTTAAAAATTGGAAGATATCATTTTAAATAGCATAATATATAAAAATTATTGAAGTTGGCATTTGTTAATGAATTCTAACAACCGTTGTTGATGCTCGCGAGAATGCGGCTTTTTCTGTTCAATCCACCTCAACTACAGAGAATGCTAAAGCTGTGGAGGAAATTTGTTTTTTAAGTTGTTTGAATTGTTCAGCTAATATAAATGTTAGTAAATCAATAAACGTTGACCTTACCTTTAAAAATTTGACATTTCACTTTTAACACTAGTGCTTTAAGGTACTAGTGCTTTAAAGTAATATTTTTAAGGCATCTAGAGAGTGTTAAAAATTTAATTTTTAACTCGTTTGTAAAAAAAGTATTTTTTCTAATTTTGCATTTAAAGTGACACTCTTCAAAACTCATTGACGATGTCAAATATCTTAGTTTTCTAACTAGTTACGAAAAGTAAAATTTTTTGCAACTGCTGATGAAAAGTAAGATATTTGACAACGTTAATGAGTTTTGAAAAAGTCTAATTTAAATTTTAATCAGAAAAAATTAAAAGAATCATATCATATTTAAAATTAGAAAAAAAAATTGTGTTAAACGCGTTGGGAAACACTATTTTCCATAACTAACATTCGTTTGCCAACTCGCTTTCTCGTTCCCCAGAAAAAAAAGTTTATGACTAACGTAAATAATAATCCCTATAAGAAATATTTTTATTTTTTATTATTTTTTTTAAATTAAATTCGTAAAGTCAACCAGAGTGCCTTACAAAAAGAGAAGACATTTTAAAGTTTTTTTGTAATAGTGCCAACAAAGTTTTCGAGCCTATTCTAACTTGTTTTTTTCTAATATCTTCCCCCTTTCATTAGAGATTACAATAGGCGTTCGATATGCTTTTCGGAGAAAATGGCGAAAATACATCTTTGGCTTAAAAGCAAACAATAATTCTTGTCAAAACTTTCCCCATTCTCATATTCTCATCCCTTATCATTATATTCTTATTATCGGGGGGCGTACGCACTTTTTGTAGGCACTTAAACTTTTTTAAAGGACGTTCTCATGGGTTATTCTCTAAAGTTTTATAAACACTACAAAAAAAATAGTAAGAAGGAAATTATTATTATTTTTTATTTTATTGTAAACAGTGTAGTCATTTCAGTATACAACAACTGGGATTTTTTATTAATTGCACAATCAAAATATAAGTATTGCCGAAAGTTGGTGCATGTTCGATAACCCTATTAAGTGCCCTTAGAACGATTGCAAGTCAAACAGAATATGGCGTTTAGATTTTTTTTAAAGATTATAAATGTCTTTTAATTTTTTTTCTAATAATTACCCCAAACACTTTCATAAATTATTGAAAATCAAATTAATTTCATAACTTTGTTTAAACTCAGGCATATTTGCAATATTAACCTAGATCTTTTAGGAAATCACAAACTTAATGTTTGTTGCAATAATTTTAAACACAACTTTTAAATTTTACAAAAAATCTCTTAAATAAGGTGGAACATTCGTGATAATAATATGCATCAAAAAATGCTCCTTTAAAGTGCAAAATTTTCATTTTAAACGTTTATTAAAAAACTTTACAAGTTAATAGACATCATAAAAAACCTACTAAAATTATCGCGGATACCCATAAAAAAATACCAATAAGGGTTAAAAGTAAACATTATTACAGTTTGGTGATTTCAGATGCCTCCCCCAAGACAGTTAACGTTAGTCAAGAAGGCCAAATTAGTTTTAATATGTAGAGATAACTATAAATAATTGCGTAAAAACCAGCAGATATTTTTAATAAAAGATATTTAGAGAAACAAGTATATTATTAAAAGTAAGCCGAATTTTGATTAATTTTAAACAGACAGGGTTTTTGACTATAAGGACAGTAAAGGTGACGTACTAAAACATAAAGCATTAAAAGAAAATCAATTAGAAGTACTTTAGGCAGTTGTTGAAATCCTAGATGATCTATCCAAGAAATTTCTGCTCA
>JAHBCN010008165.1:0-40140 GCA_019359885.1 Listronotus oregonensis
AAAATTCAGAAGGTGATTGGTAGGTCTTTTAGAAAAAAAATTCCCCTATGAACATATGGGGGTTGCTTCATTTCTGATATAGGGGGTTAAGAAAAAAAAAAACTTTTATAAAATATCATAAATACCAAAATTTTTGGTAAATTTGGTGCATTTTTGATAATAATTGCTTTTAGCTCAAACTAGAAAAATTATTAGCTCCAGTGGCGTCTCGCCCATTATTGAAAAAAAATCACCAATGACTTTTTTTATAGTTTTTATTTTTTAAGTTAAAAACAACAAAATAACTTTTTACTTTTCTTGTTTTCTTCATATCTAGCTTCTTTTTGAGAAAAAAAAAAAAAAAAAACCACATTAAGTCATTCTAAAAGCTATCCACGGACAACAAAAAAAAAAAACCAAAAATAAAAAATAAAAATTTGTTGTAAATCAACAGCCCCCAAAAATCGGCTCTCATTTGTTTTTTGGTGTCACAGGTTAAAAAAACGATTTTAAATATAAAATACCTTAAACGTTTGGTGAACCAATGTTTTTTTTGTATTTTTTTTTTTTTTTAAAATGACACCCGGGGGGAGCTAATAATTTAATTAGTTAGAGCTAAATAACACCTTATTTAAATAACTGCCAAATTTCGACCAAATCGGTTTAGGATATTTATGTTTTTTTAAAATAGGTTTTTTTAAACTTCAACGCCCTGTATTCAGAAAAAAAAAATCGGACATATTTCTTAGGAATTTTTTCCCCAAAACAAAAGCCAATCCCTCTGAAGTTTCTTATGTTGGCCCTTTATTTCGGGTTTGCCCACCACTTCCCTGGTTTTCCCAAAAAAAAAAGGTTAAAAAAAAATTTTAGCACAGTTATGTTGGTCTTGGGAATTTTTAAAATTTTTTGGGGAAATATGGGGGTTTTAAAAAGACATAAAAAAGTTTATTTTTTTTTGGAACACCCTATTTTTTTATTTTTTAATATATAACCCCAAATAAAGGTGAGTTATTGTTATAATGCCTATACCTGAAAAACCGTTTCAAAAAAGGAAAAAAAATAAAAAACCATTTAAAAAATTGACACCCTGTTTTTTAAAAAAACTGTTTTTTATTTAAAACGGGGGGTTTTAAATTAACTATTAATAAATTTTTTCCCCAAAAATACAGGTAAAAATTTAAAAATTTGGCCCCCCATTTTTTAAAAATTTTAATTTTAAAGGGGCCCCCCTAATTTAGTGGCCTTTTTGGGAACTAGTTCCCTTTAAAATTTTTATTGGGTTTCCCCATACCTATCTTTTTTACTTTTTATGCAAAGATTTTTTTATATTTGTCTTATGAATAATTTCTTTATCTTAAAATGGAACACCCCTGTTTTAATTAAAAAACCTTTTTTTAAGGGCCACGTAGATTCGCAAAAGCAAAATTTAAATTTTAAAAAAAAAAAGATGTATCTGAAGCAAAGTGCGGAAAAAAATAAAAACCCAATTTATTGCCATTTCTAAAATAAAAAAATTTTTTAAAAAAGAATCAAAATTTAGTAAAGGTACACCTATTTAAAATTTTTGGGTTTTTAACAAATATTTTAAAAAAAACCTTTTTTTTAGCAAATGTATTGGGGGTTTATTTAGATTAAATCCCAAAAAAAAAATTATAATGGGGGAATAAAAACATAATTTCAATATGACTATCACCAAAGGTAAATTATATTTATATTTTAATAATAAATGGCTTTGACCTAGTGATTTTTATTATTTTACAAAAAAAGTTTTACGTGAACCCAATCAAAGATTTCATTGATTAAGCTCAGGTTTTAAAAATTTTAAACGTTTTTTTAAAGTTTTTTTTAAAAGTTAAAAAAGGAAGATAAAAATTTTGGTAATCGGTGAGTGTCAAGAAATTGTTTTTTGCATCAAAATAAAATGCCCAAGGATTGTAACAGGCGTCAAAACCCATAAAGTACAGAGTGTTATTTTTAAATAAAGAAATTATTTAAATCAAAAAAAAAAACGTCCTTTTCAAAAAAAGAAGAGATGGGAAAACCCAAATGTTTTAAAAGGGAACTAGTTCTCGTCAAAAAGGCCCTAAAATAGGGTTTCCATTTCTTTTTGGGAAATTATTTACTAAAATGTAAAATTAAAATTTTGGAATTTTTTTTGTTTAAAATTGGGGAAAATTTTTTTTGAAATGTTAACTTTCCCAAAACAAAAGGAATTCGAGTTATATGTTCGGGAAAAATTTTTAAAAAAGGCCTTTTTTTAAAATTTTCTAAATTTTTCAAAACGCAGTTTTTTATAGGAAACAATAAAACCTTTTTTGGTCTATAAAATCAAAAATAAAAAAAATATTTTAAAAAAAAATATAATTTATATTATTTTTTTTTTAAATAAAATTTTAAAATAATTTTAAAAAAATTTCTTAGTACTGTTGGATAGCAAATTTCTGGTTAAATGATGTGTCACACTATGGGGGTTCCATTTGAAATAAAGTGGGGTTTAAACCCCGGGTTAAAGGTGCCCAAAAAAATTTTTCAAATACGAAATTAAATTTCCCCCCTTTTTATTAAACGACGTTTTTTTTGTTTTTTGGGGGTTTTTTTTTTTAAAGATATTTGGGGGTGGTTTTTTGGGGGAAAGAATATATTATATATATATATATATATATATATATATATAATATATATATATATTATATATATATATATATATATATATATATATATATATATATATATATATATATATATAATCGGGTGATACATGAGGAAAATAATACTTCAGGCATGTAGTCAGGGTCCAAAGGGTAGTAAACTTAAAAGGGTGCTCGATTTTTACTATTTGTCCCAGATTAGGTTATGTTTGGAGTCACCCGTTTGCCCATTTTCCCAGAAGCAGTTTTATTTTATTAATTTTGTTAAAAAATTCAACTTTTAAAATATTTTGGATATGTCCTTACTATTAGAACTGTGATGTATAATATTTTTTTAAAAATTAAGACTTTATATTACTTTAAACAAAAAAAAGAAAAAGGTTACGTCACAAATAGAATTGATTTAAATTGGTTTAAATGGACTTAAAATGGGATCGAGCACTCCTTGTTGGTTTATCACCCTTGGCAGGTAAAAATAAACATAAAAGTCTACACAAATATGGGTCCGGAAGGCCGTTTCTGAAATACAGGGTGTTAAAGTTTTTATTTAATTTTTCTATTTTTTAAATAAAATCTATGATAATGTAAATATTGAAGTAAAAATTGGTGTCCGGGTGTATTTTGGTATGACGGATTCGAACCCGATTTTTACGGCTCTTACTTGTAGGGGGTGTCACCTACACGTCTTTTTACTATGTTGAACAATCACAATTTTTTGGTTCGGCCCTGTAATACATTTTTTAATTAATTAAATAATTGTTTTGTCACTTTTACGTCAAAAAGGTATACCTGTTAAAAGTTGATATGAGCAGCCGTTTTCGAGATATTTGGATTTAAAAGAAATACGACGCAGTTTAACTTTGCGCACGGAAACTTATGCGCACGCATTTTCGTTCTGCATATTTGCCGTATTTATGGTCGATTTATTAATGTTTTAATAACTTCTGGATGAAATAATATTTAAAAAAAAGGGTTCTACCTATTCTTTTATTGTGCTTTATTAAATTTTAGATACATTTGGCGCTTAGTAAATATCCCATATCAATTTTATTTATTATCATTTTAATATTTTTTCATGCACCATGTATGACACCATGCTAAACAATAAAAAATCAAAGAACTTGCTGCAGCAACCAAGTACAAACATTTTCTAATGTCACGGAAGCATCAGAAAGTTCGGTAAAAAGTTTAAAATAAGTTTTTAAGAATGAAGGAAGAATTGCCAGACGATGTTTTAAAAGCCGCAAGTTTGGCCAACTTAGAGCTCCTGCCGGCAAAATCAAAAGAAAAGTAAGAGAAACAGTATAATTCATTTGAAACATGGTGTGAAGAAAAAAGCGTTAGAACTTTGAAAGAGGAGGTACTTTTAGCCTATTTTCTTAAACTAAGCAAGGAATTTAGTCCAAATACTTTATGGTCGAAATACTCCATGCTAAAAAGGTGTTTTAAAGATCAAGAAAAATGTAGATATCGGCAAGTTTTATAAGTTAGCAGCATTTATTAGGAAACAAAATGTGGGCTTTCGGCCAAAAAAGCCAAAGATTTTTTCAAAACAAGAAATATCAACATGTATTAATGAAGCACCTGATGAAATATATCTTTTGATAAAAATTGAGACCATTTTCGAACTTGCTGGCGCCTGTAGACGAGAAGAACTCGCAAAAATAAAAACATCCGACATCGAGGACAAAGGCAACCTATACCTCACGTACTTTCGTCCTGTCTGAAGAGATCAACGACGGAAAGTATTTGTTCTTATATCGGAAGTATACAGCATTACGGCCACCGACAACACATCAACGGTTTTTCGTATATTTCAAAAGAGGAATTTGCACACAACAATGCGTTGGGATCAATACATTTGGAAAGATGCCTTCTGAGATAGCAGCATTTTTAAAGTTGCCGAATCCAGAGCTATATACCGGCCACAGCTTCCGGCGATCTTCTGCAACGTTACTTGCAAATTCCGGAAAATGACTCATAGATATAAAGCGGTTAGGCGGTTGGAAATCAACAACGGTAGCCGAGGGATATATTGAAGAATCAACAGGCTACAAAAAGGATTTAAGTAAAAAAATTAAACTGCAACAAGCAAAAAACTCTTAAGAAGCCAGATGAAATGTCCTGTTCCACAGACGCTGTTCAATCAGCTAAAACACAAGATTTCGTCTTAACATCGAGCAGCGAACCATCATCGACGTTCCTAAGAAATCATTTAAAATCGGCCATAAACCTTCAACATGCAACTAATTGTACTTTTAACATTAATATTGTTAATAATAATTAATATTTTTTTGTATAGTCAGTTAAAATAAAAATTTAATTATTTACTTTGGATATTTAAGTTTTACTGAAATATTGGTATATTTCTAATAATCATATTCTTTAATAAAACGCTCTAGAAAAGTATTCGCAAGTAGAATTGTTCTAATCTTGCAAAGTGACTTTTTCGCACTCCAAGCTTATCCAAACTCTGCTTCGCGTCGTTCGTCTAACTGCTTTGGCGTGCGGAAAAGTATCCTTTTATTAGGAGAAAACATTTTCAATCAAACCCATAAATTTATTACATTACACAATTTATATGATATATCAGCTTGTCGCGAGATAAATTGTGTAATATAATAAATTATTGAGTTTGATTTAAATTAAAGATTATGTACTTTGTATTCTTATTTTCAATAAGAAGAAGATCTTACCAAAAGAATTACGATTACTTTTAAAATAGCCTGTTTAGGCCGATAGATCAATTGAAAAAAACAAGACTTTTTCCAGTAGTCTCCAAAATTGAAAAAAAAAGACAAAATGATATACTTAAAATATTTATTCATAAAATAAGTGAACTTAATAGCGAAAGAGACGGTAAAAGTAATTTACTTTTGTTTATTAGCTCGATATGTAAGGCACTTCTTTTAATACTTTATGTAATATCCTTTTAATCGGCATCACTGGATATTTTTGCCGCCGTAAATTCCTCATGTCATTACTGCATATTATGTCCTTTCTTGCCATACTTAAGAGTGCATTTACGCTACACCTTAGGGGTCGGGCGAAAGGACGTGGAGACGGTGGGCGGAGACTCCCACTACCACAATTTTCGTATAGCCGCATTAAAAATATTATATTTTATTTAGGTTCTTCCAAATTCGGTGTATCGATGCGATGTTGTTTCCGATTGCAAGCCTACAGAAGATAACGTTTTTCGGAAACTATTTTTCACTTAAATGACATAAATTATACACCATTTTAAAGGTAAGAAAATAATCTATGTCTCTGCTGTAACGGATTTTTGAAATATAAGTCGAGTTAAGAGAAAATAATATCTAAACATAAAAATATTAAAACAAAACTAAATCCAAATTTAAAAAACTATTACAGCAGAAGCCTAGATATAGTTTCATTTACAGTTTTTAAGAAAAACATTTTGCCCCGAACCCCAAATTGGATCCAATTTTCGCGGCGCAAATGGACTCTTAAAGCAATTTATATACTATTTCTTTATTCAATTATCATTCTTTTATATTCATTTGTTTGTTTACACTTGGGTACTTGTAATGTTTTTTTTTTAATTATTTTAGCTAAATGTTAATTACAGTTTTTTAATGGTTTTTCTATATGCCAATTCTTAAACTTTTCATTATGTTGCCTTGGTTTTATTGCTTTAAGTCTGTGCTGATTCTTGATGATTTGCTTAATAGTCTTAAATCAATCTTTATATTTGAAAGCTTTATATTTTTTCTTCCCTAAAATTTCTAACTAGTAGTTCTTTTTTTATTTATTTTCTTCATAATGAATGAATGAACTTATTTAGTGGGCCTCATAATGTTTTCAAGTACAGTTGTATTCACTGAAAATGGGTACAAGTCTTATAACTACATTTTGCCATATTTGCGTAAATCAGGCTTTTCTTATCAACGTCGATAGACAAAACCAAAACATAAAATGTGATAAATGATTTTATTGTATTAGAATATTTCTTTAACGCAAATTTTTAAACTCAACGTAACCAATAATAATAACAAAAACTGAAAATTATAGTTAATATTTAATTATAATGTAATATATGATTTATAATAAAATAAAAATGAAAAACTAATATTTGGTCATATGACCATTTTTTTCGACTATTTAAACCAATCTGTTTGGAATTGAGTTAATTAAATTCACTATAACCTTTGGATTAAGCTCTTCCCAGCAGCCGTGGATAACTTCCCACAATTCATTAGAATTGTTTGGTCTTAAATTTCTTTTATATATTTCTTTTACAATTAGGCCCCAAACATTCTCTATGGGATTAATATCAGGACTGTAAGCGGGCTATGGCAAGACTTCAATATTATTACGATAAAACCATTCCCTCACAGCAATTGCGGTATGGACCGGGTAGTTATCCTGCTGAAAGACAAATGAGTTATTTGGATATATTTGTCCAACAGATGAGAGCATAACATTTTCCAGAACAGCCATGTAATGTTCGGCGTTAAACCTTCCCTCCAATCGCCAGCAGACACCAAGTCCATAAGCACTTATCCAACCCCATACATTTACTGAAAATCGCCAAGGTCTGAAAGCAAGATCGCTAGTGTAGCGTTTTTCGAATCTTGTATTGTCTGGATGGTAGACACGAATTTGTCCATTAAATATTGACTGAAAAACCTTTTCATCAGTGAATACTACCGTGTTCCAAAACTGGTGGTCACGGTATATATAATTTAGGGCGAAAAGTAAAAGAGACTGTTTCCGTTCTTCTGTGAGCATAATTTTTTTTGCAGCTACGCGGTTTTTTAAGTCAGATTCTTTGACTCTTCTGCTAGCGGTGGGTTGAGACCCAGGAAATCCTGTGTCAATGACAGCGTTCCTTGTAGTTTAAAAAGGATTTGCCCTTAGATATTCCAGTAATGCATTATCTTGTTCAGGGACGGAAATGCGTGCTGGACCAGTACCAAATTTTATTTTCAAAGAACCCTCTTAAACCCAACGTTGCTTAATTCTTGAAATAGTGTTTTTGCCTCTTCCGGTAAAATCCGCTAATGCACGTATTGACCACCCATCTTCAATTCTAGCTATTATTTGAGCTTTTTTAATTTCAGTTAAATGACGAGGCATTTTGAAAATTTTTGGCACTGACAGGCTTGTCAAATTCGATCAAAACCGATTTACACTTTAACAATTTTAGTGTACCCATTTTCAATGAATACAACTGTACCTTGTAGGTAAGAAATAATGTTCTGCCTTTCTACGATAAATTCTAAACTCTTTTTTTACTTTATTTTACCTTTATTTATAGCTAAAAATTTATTTTTTATAATGTACAAAATAAGCCACTTAGTTTTAACGTAACATTTTTTTATGTTCTAACTCTAATACGGGTAAATTTGTAAAGTAAAATACCTATTTACCATCCCTTTGTCATACAACTTCTTAATATTTATATTTAACAATAAATGTTTTTTAACTCTGTAGCTTACTAAATAATATTACAAGAGTTGCGGCTAAAAGTTGATATTTTACTACACTTAAAATAAAATAATAAATTTTGTTTTAGGGAAAGGTAGAAAAGTTTTTAAATAATAAAATTAGGGAATATTAATTATGTAAAATACCTTACTTATATCTCTTTAACATACAACATCTTCGTATTTATCTTTTACAAATAAAAAACAATATTAAAAGACCTAGGGCTAGAATTAGATTATTTCTATACTTTGACTAAAACGGCTCACTTGGTTTTAGTTTAGATAAAGCTACAAAAGTACCGAATAATGAAATACGGGTACATTGCATTTTTACAGAAAAATACCTTATTAGTATATCTTTGTCATTAAACTTTTAAATATTTATCTTTTACAATAAATGTTTTCTAATATTGTAATTATAATAAAATATAAAAATACTTATGGTTAAAGTTAATGTTTTAATGTAGGTTATATATATATATATATATATATATATATATATATATATATATATATATATATATATATATATATATATATATAAAAATATATATATATATATATATATATATATATATATATATATATATATATATATATATATATATATATATATATATATATTATATATATATATATATATATATATATATATATATATATACAACAGGCCAAAATTAAAAAATCATTTACACTATGGTCTACATCCTCAAAGTTAAAATCTACAATGATGGTTAAAAATAAAATTGACAATGCAAAGTTTTCAAAATTGATTGCATTTTTAAAAACACGCAGAGGAGGATACCAGGCGAAAAAGCTCGCAATTTTTACAAGATATGATGAGAACTTTTTAATGTGAATGGTAATAATAATAATAATACTGTGTTTATTTGTATGTTTGTTATTTGAATTGGCTGGTGCCTGTAAGCAAGACGAACAAAGGCAAAACGATATACAAGACAACGAAACCGTGTTAATAATCAGACTTCCTAAAACAAAAACTAGTAACAAACAAGTATTTACAATAATTCATGAATTAATTGAAAGTATAAGTCCCTTACAGCTAATTCGAAAATACTCAAATTTACGCTGCTTATTTACATGCCGTTTAGAAACTTGAAAAAATTTCATGGCCTGCTGAGATATTTGGGAAAAAACGGGAATTTTACAAAATTGATTTTATTTTTTCTGACTTCTTTAAAAAATATTAAAAAACTAATAACACTAAAAATAAACTTAAACCCAACCATGTGATACATTGTTGGGTTTAAGGTACTACGTGACGGTATTTTTAAATAAATAATTATATATTTATTTTTTTATATGACCCGAAAAAAAGTACACCCTGTGTCTGATTCCATTTTTTATCACCAACTCAAAGATGTATCACATGTCATATATTTTTTTTTTAGTTAATAGAAAAATTGCATTTTTTCTATTTTTTAAGTTATTTTTACGTAGGCGTAGCAAGCAAATGTTTTAACGTAAATACCTGTCACCGAGTCTGTCACATATTATTTAATATCATGATAAAATCGTAATTGTCGCTGTTGTTACCCTGTTTGTCGAGTTGTTGTTTTTAGAGTTATATCGTCGAATATTCCGAGTGACCATTATAGCCATGAAAAAAAGTTTGATATGCTAACGTGCTATATTTTCTGTCACAAAACTTCTGTAAACACAGCAGCAATGTATCTTAATACATATCCAGAAAGAAAGCAGCCATGTAAGTCCATTTTTTTACAGCTGGCTCGAAATTTTAAAGAATATGGTTTATTTAAAAAGCCTGTTTTATCTCGAAAAAAGGAATCTTTAGAAGAAACCCGAAATAATGTTTTGCAAGCAGTTGTTGAGAACCCTGAGATATCAATTAGGCAAATCGAAGATAAAGTAGGAGTAGGAAAATTCCCAGCTTAATTTATTTTGCGTAAAAATAGATATCACCCCTATAAATTTAGGATTTGCCAAGGATTTAAACCAGGGGATTTCGAACGGCGGCGGCGCCGGCATTTTTGCAAGTGGTATACTCGCGCATGTAAAGAAAATTTAAAATTCTCCTTAAAAATAATATGGTCCGACAAAAGTATGGTCACTAATAATGGTATTTTCAACCGCCGCAATACCCATTACTGGGCTCAACAAAATCCGCGTGTTAAGTAAATATCAAGACATCAAGAACGTTTTGGGTTTAATATGTGGTGTGGAATTTTAGGACCTAAAATACTAGGTCCATTTATTTACCATAATTCATTAACCGCAGAACGATACATTTATTTATTGCAAAATGATTTGGAAAACTGTTTAGATAATTTACTTCTGGCACAGGGCAAAAGCTGTTGGTTTCAACAAGACGGTGCTCGTGCGCATAATTCTGGGCTAGTTTCAGAGTATCTTATGCAGCGATTTCCTGGAAAGTTGATTGGAACCTCTAGTGAAGTGTCTTGGCCAGCGCGATCCCCAGACTTAACTCCTCTGGACTTTTTCATAGGGGGTTTTGCTAAAAACCGAGTTTACCAATATTCTTTTGAATCTAAACAGAAACAACAGAAGATCATACTTATGTTTAGAATATAATGATAACCGGTTTGAACACCTGTTCGAATTAAAAGGAAAAATGCGTTAATTTCTTTGTTGTTTTCGTTACTTAAAAAAAATCATTATTCGCCTAGTTAAAAATACCTTTAAAAAATAGAAAAAAATGCAATTTTCCTTTTAACTAAAAAAAATATTGCATGTAATACATCGTTGGGTTTGTAATAAAAAATTGAATCAGGTTGTACTTTTTTTTCGGGCCATATAAACAATAAAGTTATTGATGGTTTCTTTAAAACAAAACGTAGGATATAAAATCTAAAAATACCCTCATGTAGTACCTTAAAAGTGCCAATGATAAAGTGTTATTGGTTTTTTTATATTTTTTAAAATAAAGTCAGAAAAAATTAAAATCGATATTGTCAAATTCAAGTTATTTAACGGCATGTAAATAAGCCTTAAAGAACACAACTTTTATCCTAATTGAACCAAAGATGTATCTCCAACAGGTACTGAGATTCCCATGCTTAGGATCCTTATCTTGGACACACTGTATTCTGAAATATGACGAAAAATGTTTACCGGTTAAACGATTCTAAGCATTTATTTATTTTATTACAAAGTTGGTTAAGCTGATTTTTGTCGTCTTGAAATAATATTTCTGTGTGCTTGAGAAGTAAACTGGCTTCCAATTTAGTTAATAAGATATCCGAATTCATATCTGCATTATTTGGCAATTCGTTAATACACCAAATATAAATAGACTTAAAATGAGGTGATATTTTCTGGTTTTCATAAATTGCAATATCTAAAGGAAAGCGACCTCGTAAATCTGTTTTAAATAATACATTTTTTAAAACACTATGTGCGTTACAATGTTCTATAAAAAAGTTTAAAAGAACTTTGTAATTTTGAAATGAGTTTTGATCAGTAGCCAAATGTAAAATAGTTGAGCCATGTGAGTTACTGGTGAATAGAACTTCATCTAAAATTAAGTTGTTTGATTGGGCCTCCAAAAAGTGTAGACAATTTAATAAAGCGTCAATGCAGTTATGTTTTATGGCAAAATGTAAAGCATTATGACCATCCTTATCTGGCCTTACAATAAGTGTTTTGACAGTTTCCAAGTCAAAGTTACATAAAATGTAATTAAGTAAGACGCTTACAGTTTTTGCTTTATATCTACAGGCAAAATGAAAGACATTTTGCCCGTCTCCATCTCCTGTAAATAACAGCATTCTTAGGTCGTTTTTACCAAAATAACTTTTAACAAAATCTAACAAGATAATTAGTGCACATTCACTATTCCATCCAGCTGCCGCATGAAGGATAGTTCTTTCCATCCAATCGACGTGAAATAAAAGTAATTTTAAAATTTCTTTGTCATAGTTTTTACCACAAAAATTAAGCAAGTCTTGTAATGCAGAACTACAACCTACAGCGCTATGCAAAATAGTCTGATTTTTGCAATCTTCTATAAGAAGAAGTTTTAAAAATGTTTCTTTTGTAAAATATGATTTGGAAAAATGTAATAATACTGCAAAAGAGGACAGTTTGATAAATTCGTGTACATAATGTAAAGCAGTTTGTCCGTTCTGGTCTACCTTAAACACAATTTTCGTTATGGTTTCTACCTCAAAATTTTTTTCAAAAGCAGCTAAGATGTTTTTTATTGCATCATTTTTATCATTAGCAACCAAATAATGTAAAGATAACCTACCATATGAATCAGTGTATAAAAATAATTGTTTTAAGGTTTGACATGGAAAACTGTTAAATAAAAAAACTAAAAATTGATCAAATGTATCATTAAACTTTAATAAATGTAAAAAAGTTTTTTCTTCTCTGTCTGTCATAAAAATTAAATTATATAAAATTTTATTTGAGGTTAACAAATACAATGCATTATCCCTTGTGACATTATCGTTAAAATTTGGTTCGGCTTTTTCTTTTATCCACATGAATAAATCCTGAATTAGATTAAGATGACCTTTTTTAGCAGCTAAATGCAAAACACTTTGTCCGGCATGACATTTTTTAAAAAGAAACTTTGAAAAAACTTCATCTTTATTAGATATATTTAAATATGTATCACCGGTTACCTCCATTTCGAATAACCGATCCAAAATGTTTACATTAATATTAGCCGAATATAAGAGAGCCCATATATGCAAACAACAATTACACCTACAAAAATTTTTGTAAATATCCTCCTGTTGTTCCATTATATCGTCGAAAAATAATAAAAATAATTCAGTGTCAGTAAGTATAACATTAACTAAAATTGATAATTGTCGAAGAATTATTGTTAATTCACGTAAATTTAAATTATCTAGGTATAATTTTGTATTTTTAAGAATATCACCACCTCCAATTTTTGCCTGTATTAAGAGACTTTTTAATATATTTTCACTTCGTTCCTCAATCATGTCACTAAGTAACGACATGGTCCAATTATTTTCGCCTATGTTGCTAGTCTTAAGTTGTAATAAAAAACTGTCATTTTTATTTAAAAATTTTCTTACACCTAAAAAATTATGTTTTTTTAAAATATGTTTATATAAAATGTTCTGCACAATTGGATTTTCAAATTTTTCATCCACATAATTAGAAATAAAATATTCCGCAAAACTACGATGGACGAAGCTAATATAAGACTGATTTTTTTTTAGAAAACCAATTCGTACTAATTCATCTGCATTTATTTTCTTATTTTCAAATGGGTATTCTGGTAGAAGTACACTTAAAGCTAACTCTTGATGAATTTGTCGTAAAATTTTTAAGTCGCGCTGGCGCACTTCGTTAGCAGCTACTAAACCGTTAAACAAAGTTTTTTCATCGTAATAGATATTAAATTTTATATTTACAAATTCAGTGTATAAAAAGAGCAAGTTAATATTATTAAAAACATAGATATTATTGTTAAATGTTAACTCTGTTAACATTTTTAAATGCAAGGGATTATCTGTAAAGTTAGTATTCAAAGCGTCCATTAATCGTTGTTTTATTGGATCCAAACATGTGTCCTCGTTCTGTCCAATCTTTCTTTGTGTGATTTCTTGTTTTAAAGGATTTAACTTTATTGCTTCAAGACATTTACAAAGAGTGTCAAAAGGTTTGTCATAATTAAACGGAAACTGTTTTGATTTTTGATAATAATTTTTTACGTATTCAATTTTTTGTTCATGACTAAAGGGATTTAATGTATATGCTGGCGATTGAAGTTTTTGTTCTAAACAGAAGGTCTCATGAGTACGAGTAGTTATCCATAGTTGTAAAATGCTGCTCTGTTGAAGGGCTTTTAATAACACAAGAGTTTTTTCTTTGTATGTTGGACTTATTTCATCAAAACCATCAAATAGCATTACCACTTTAGGATATTGGTGCATTTCATTAAAATTTTGTAAGGCACAGTTTAAAAGTCTTCTTGTAAAATATGTCTCTTTTTTATCTGATTTCTTAGGAATAAGAATATCTAACATAAAATTTACAGCCCTTTGAGTATCGTTTTCTAAAAACCTGATATCGTTTAGGGTTTTACCACAACCATTGTCCTTAATATTGGTGTGTTCATTTAAATTAATTCTATGTATCCAAAAAAATGGATGTGTTGTTCTTAAACAGCTTATCAAGTTAGCTAAAAATGTTGATTTTCCTAGTCCAGCTTCACCTTCCAAAATACACACTTTTTTAGTATTTTCTTTTAATGTTAGAAACCTTTCTTCACTAATACATTCTGGACTTTGATTTTTATCAATGTAGTTCTCTATTTCAGTTATATTTCCATTAAAGCCTTCCCACCTAAGTTGATCGCCTTCGTTGTCCAGCCAATAAATATTTTCATCGCCATGCTTATTACATAGTTTTTTAAATATATCAATATTCACTTCAATCTCTGTATAGTTTGGTGGTAAAATAATTCCACTTTTATACAACTGCTCCTCCTCAAATATAAACACGTTTTCTTTGTCGATTTCAAAATTCAACTTATTTACACTAGTACCAGTAAGAAATATTATATTAGAAGAAATAAAATCCTTGTCATTTAAAATATCACTAAAAATTTTTTGACGACTAAATGTTCTAGGTATATATGAAGCATTAATATTTAAGTCCAAGGAACACAACTCATTTGTACTAACGATAATTTCTTTGTTCTTAAGAAAACTGGATAAAACCATTCCATCCAAAATATCGTGGGCCGAATTACTATTGATAAGTTGGTTTAAAGGAATTCTTTTTCCTTGAAAATATATTTCCTTTGTCAATATCTTATGTTGCGACATTCTATCTAAATGTATATATCCAATTTTGTCTTTACTAATAATAAATTGAATACCAAAAGTAATATCATTTATCTCTTTGACTTGGTCGTTCTCAGGGTAACTAATTGTAATTAATTTCTTAAAACTATATTTCTGCAATATTTCCGACAGCCTTGAGTACAAATCTGTAAAACTGTATCCAAGTTTTTTATGGTGCATTTCAAAATCTATTATTAACAAATTGTGACTTTTATGTTCGGAAAATGACTTACATATAAGATCTCTTATATTTTTAAATAGTAGCTGTTTTACTTTTACAAAAATAAAACTATCTTGCTGATATCGCTGCTGCTCTAATGACTGAGATACTTTAATGGAAGTTAATAAAGGGGACTCAGAAACCAAATGTAATATTTGAATTTGATCGTCACACAAAAATGTTTGAATATCCTTGGAAGTGGCCTGAAAGTTGACGTTGTAATTTTTAAGTTTTTCAGGATACGCTAGTGATAAACCGGCAGTCATCAGTGTTCTTATTTGTTTTTCAATTGATTTTAGAAATCCCTTTCCATCGCCTATAAAAAGGTATTCACTTTTTCCATCTTTGTAGCTCATTAGCCATTCCAGAATATGATTTTTGAAGGTATTTGTTGCCAATTCAGCATTTAACAACCCATACCTATGACCCAGTTCCTTTGTTATTAACCTATTTAATTGTGTTTTATTGGGAAAATTTGTGATAAGCCTAAATTTTTCCAAAAACTCTTTTAAATATCGTTTTTCTGGAATTTTGTTAAATTTGACAGTATAGTTTTTTATTAATTCATTTATGGAAATACCTTTTAGTCTATACATTTTAAAAATACATGTTTTAAAATACAATATTTTATCTCTATCTGTACATTTTTCTCTTATAAAAAACATATTAGCATTAAGGTCCAGCTCAGCATTGGTACAAATAATAAAATCTTTTAAATTTGCGTTACTAAAAAAGTTATTTTGCCTTATCTTACAAAATGAGTTAAAATATTTATGTAAAGAAAAGGGAAGTTTTTCGTTTAAACTGAAAAGTTGCTTTTGGTTTATCCGGTTAGAGTTAACATTTAACACATGTTTCGCTTGTAAGAATCGCCATGTCCATTCTTTTTCATTGTCTGATGTTTTATACTTAAGAACCACGTCATCAAATTTTTCGGCCTTATCCATTTCAGTAGCTAAATAAAATGAAGGGTACACTTTAGTAGCTCTATGCAAAAAAAGTATTAAAAGTTGTAGCTGATAAATAACTCCATGTAGACTGTACTTAAGACCTGAAGCCTGGTACGTTGGATTTCTAAATAACAATTCATCATCATCCTCTGCTACTGATTCACAGTGGTTATTTTCAAAATTAATTATTTTATCTTCTGAAACTGAAGAACTTTGCTTAACAGAAGATGGTTTATTAGGCAAAAATAATTTTTCGATTGATTCCGTATTGTTGCAAGTAGTTTTAAGGCGCTTATTTACAATATGATAAGGACTTTCTCCTCGATCGTTACGAATATTATAATTGGCACCTTTTTCCAACAGCAATTTAATAATTTTTGTATTGTTTTTTAGATCTAAGTTTCGTTTTCTATTTTGAAGAGCTATATGTAACAAGGTATTGTTTTTGTAACTAGTATCCCTTTTATTAATAATAGTACTTATGCTAAATTTATTAGCATTAAGCATAATGTTTAGTTGCTCGAAGTCATTTCTTTCAACAGCATTTATTATATCTCGCCTAAAGCAACGTTCATTACCTTCATCTTCGTCACTGTCTTCAGAAGAACTGTTAATCTAGAACAAAAACAATTTAGCTAAATGGATGTAAAATAATGTCAGAGAAGCAGCAGAATAACATTTATATTAAGAAATATATTTAGATTTCGTCTATAATTTTGATATTTTTTTATTTTTTTTTTTTAAATGTACCTATGATATAAAAATAATCTTAAAATCAAAATTATCAATGCTTTATTTTAAAGTCGACATTTTAAAAGCTGTATATATAAAATTATTAAATAGTGCCGCAACTATCATAGTCCCTGAGTCCGATAAAAATTTCGTCAATAATTTCCTCTTAAGCAATAATTGCTAGAATGCATTGGAGGGTTGTATTATAAAGCTTCGTAAACGTCAGCTGCAGTTTCGTTGGGACAATGATCCGCGGTAGCCTTTTAAAATTGACAACGCAGTAATTTTAAAATGACAACGTTTAAAACCAACTGGATTTTATTGTTAAAATACAGTAACATTTTAAAAAAACCACCTGGACCATGGACGTTAGTTGGCATGCCAATAATCTTCAAAAATTTGTTAAGATATTATGGAAGCCAGTATCCCTTAAAATTACAGGTTGGTTCCCCCGACGATTCACACCTGGCATATTCACTCATTCCTTCAATCAATTGTTAAAGAACCCAATATTTAAAGAAAAAAAAGTTGCTTTACGTTAACTGGTTGCTCAAATTTAAAAATATATTTCATGATTTTCCAACAAAATTGACTTGGTGAAGTTATATTTAAATATGGATAAAAATATATATATATATATAAAATTATATATATATATATATATATATATATATATATATATATATATATATATATATATATATATTTCAAAATAGAGTAGTGGGTGTAGCAGCTTTTTTTATTAAAAAAAAAAAAAAAGGACGGCTTACACCCACTACTTTATTTCCTGATATTTTTTCTTGTCAGTCATGATACTCCCTCTATTTTATATATATATATATATATATATATATATATATATATATATATATATATATGTCATTCATTTCGGTGCAAAAACCGACAGCTGATAGTTAAAAAATAATAGCACAGAAGTTAGGCGGGAGCATCTATCGCCTATTTAAATACATTAGCTAAATTTTCTAGTTGAGAGAAAATCATTAAAAGTATATATTTTTTTCATGTTCAAGCGACCAGTTAACGTAAAATGCACCATGTTATGGTCAGCTGATTGTTTTTTTTTGTTTAGGATATTGGGTTAAACTAAATTAACAAGTTTTTAGTTGAAGGAAATAGGTGAATTTGGGGAACTGTCCGAATATAGATAATCCCATATAATTTTTAAAGGTGTCAATTATTGGCTTCCTTAATTATTTTGGACAAAAATTCTTTTAAAGTTTATTGAAGAGCATGCAAATCTACGTCCATGGTAAAAAAATTAATTTTTCGTGTACACCATAGTATATTTTAAAAAATGTTACTTTATTATCGCCTCATATTTATGAAGGCTACCGCGGCCCAACGGAACCGCAGCTGACGTTCACGAAGCTTTATACTACAACCCTCTGATGACCAAATTTCGCTTAAGAGAAAATTGGTCATGTACATTTATTACTGGCTCCTGGACTATTACTATTGTGCAGAATTTTAGCTCAAAGAGACTTCAGTGTATAAACTCTGTTCACCAATATCTTCAATCTTTCAAACCCTACATCTTTTCGTCCCCACTGCGGCGTATGCGCTTACGTTTTTAATGATCTGGTTTGTGCTAAATAATCTTAAAGCAGGTAGGCCCGATATTCTTTGGCTTACACTTATCTCTACGTCTTCCACCAAATTCGGTATATGCTGTATATACCGGTCCCCATCTGACAAATCTCACACAAGTTTTTTTCAATAAAGATTATCAACATGATTTCCAACTTTTTCATTTTCCAAAGTTATCGTTCTCGGTAATTTTAATGTTTAAAATAAGGACTGGCTATTAGTTAGGTTTCAAAAAAAATTATCCTTGGAGTAGAGCAGCCGAAACCTTCGCAATCAGTAACTCTCTGACTAATCTTATTAGTTATTTTCTTTTCTAGGGTTTCATCTCATATTTCAGACTCCCTATATATTTTTTTTACTTTTAAACTTTTAACTCTAAACATTACCAAGCAGTTGTGACTACTTTCCTTGGTCGCTCAGACCATAGCTTAGTCACTGTTTTATACTCTGCACATTTTAAGGCAATTGAAAGCATTTCGCCACGTACCGTGTAGCATTACAATACGGCCGACTGGAATTTTCTGAATTTTTTTTTTCCACTTGAGATCCTAGCTATTTAACTGTGCATTGAGGCCCATGTTCCTCAAACCAAAATAAACCCCAAACATTTTAATTACACACTGAGGTTGTCCAAATGATGTGGAAAAGCCAGATTTAAAAAAATTAACTCACAAAATGTTTCTTTAAGACCCTAGTCCCGAAAATAAGATGCCGGCATAGAAGAAAGAAATCACTATAATTAAACTAATTGAAAAGGCCAAAGACCGTTTTAACAATCGGGTAAAAGCTTCTTTTGCTCAAATAGCAGTAAATTTTTTCTGGCCCTTTGCCAAAAACACTAGTCAAAACTTTGCATAAATTCTTTTTAACCAAATATTTTTGAAGATGACATTATTTCAACATTAAAAGGAAGGGTCAAGCTAAACAATTTCCTGTTAATTCTTCCCGAAAATCTCACTCTTTCACCAGTGGTCACAGTTCCTTATAAAGTCACCAATATCATTTGGCTTCTGCTTCGAGAATTAACCAAGTTTTATGTATCTCGGGGCAGTCCACAAAGGCTTAAAGCCTAAGTAATAATGTACCGTGTGGTAACAGATAGTTTATTAATATTAATGATGGGGCAATTGTTTCGGAAAGCTGCACGTGTGCAACCTGTCCCCAAGAAGAACACTTAAAGTCCAGATTCCGTTACAAAAGATCCACAGCAGATTTTCTTTTCTTTGTTACACCCAACTGGAACAAGTTTTCAGGTAAATTCCAGATCGTTGCTCTTAACATTTTCAAAAGCTTTTGAAAAGGTTTGGTAGGATGCGCTTCTTAATAAACTTTTTTTTACCCAAGCTTTGTTTTTAGCTCTCCAGTTGGTGGTCACTTTTCCAGTTTTAACCAAATTATTGCTGGAGTGCCCCGGGGTTAGTACTAACACAACTTTTTTCTTTTTGGCATCAATAATATTTTCTCTTCCACAGTTAATCTTCATTACATTTTTGCTTACGGAGACAGAGGCTACTTAATATTGTCTCTCGCCTGGCGGAGACAGGCTTTTCATCTAGTCTATTTATAAATTATTCAGGTATTTGTATGGAAGTTAAAACAAACTAATAGTCATAATATTATATTTTAAGTAATAGAAAATGTACTTTTAATCTATAACTTTTCCTGTGCCTAAATTATTAAACAATGATATTTAAATCTTGGAAAAATCATAAAGGGAAGCATGGGTCATAAAACATCTTTTAATTAAAAACTTCTTAAAATGTGAGAAGATGGGCACAACATCACAATTTTGCTTAGTTTAAAAGTGCAAAAATTAAATCATAACTTTTATGACGTTATTTTGTTTAAATCGAAACAAATAATTAATTGTGTCGTATACAATAAATTAATTATTAGTCACGTTGGAAGTGAAGATACCTTATCTTAGTAAAAACCTAAAATAGTCCGGGAGGCCACCGCAAAAATCCAAGCCTATAAGAGATACGCATGAAACATTTTTTTATACCACCATAAACTATTCAATTCTAAGCCGCACTGCTGCCTCAGCTAAGCGGGTTTAAATTGCATTTTTTTAAACTAAAAAAAAATGAAAAATTGGTTTTTTAATATAATTTAAAAACTATTGATTTAAAATCAAAATGGTATATAATTAAAATTATTGGACTAATAAATCTACGTAATTTTTTATATATTTTTTTGAGCCCTTTTAGTTTTTAAAATATAAACGATTTAAATTTAAAATAAAACCGCAAATAATTTAAAAACTTAAGAAGTTACAAAAATATATAAAACAAAAATTTATGAAAAAGGTTATAAACACAATTTTAACAAAATTAGTAATAAAGAAGATATAAGCAAAAAAGTAATTCTGGCCATGAAAAATTTCGCTAAGAACAATATTTTTTGGTAAAAGTAAGTATATCAATTACGATCCATCTTAAAATTAATTTAAAAT
The DNA here is from genome assembly GCA_019359885.1 of Listronotus oregonensis. Classification (NCBI taxonomy): domain Eukaryota; kingdom Metazoa; phylum Arthropoda; class Insecta; order Coleoptera; family Curculionidae; genus Listronotus; species Listronotus oregonensis. Next base: position 20,882 of record JAHBCN010008165.1, read on the forward strand.
GATCTATTTATTAATTAAAAGAAACTAATACACACGTGCCTCAAGGCAATGGGGGATAACATGATGGCACGAATATTTTATTTAATTTTTTTTGGTCCAATAACTGTACCCATTTCGATTCACTTGAAACTTTAACTAAAAAAAAATGTAACTTTATTTTATTGAAAGAAAATTGCCTCCTCTATCTGGGTGTTATATACCTGGCAGGACGCTTAATATTTCTCGATCTTCTGTGCTATTATGTGTATAGCTCATTGTTTAGATATTTTATTATTGATTTAAATAATAATATTATTAATTGATAAAGAGACTTGTTTAGAATAACTTGAGTCACATTTCTAACATCAATTTTTTTTTACAGTTTGTTTGGCATAAAACTTTTAAAACATTGATTTTATCAAGCTATCTACTTCTTCTATGTTTACAGTCAAATAACACAAAAATTAGCAACAAGGGACTTAGAGAAATGGCAAGCGTCCTGCCAGGTATACCTGCCACATAAACGTAGCACATTTTTTTTTGTTAAATTAATTTTAAAGACCTAAATTTGATTATATTGTAAAGTAGTAAATGAATGGTTAAATACAATAATTTTACCTTACAGAAGAAGTAGATAGCTTAATAAGAGAAATGTTTTAAAAGTTTAACGCTAAATTAACCGTACAATTTTTTTATGTTAAAACTATGACTAAAATTTTCTCAATAATCATCAATAATATTTAAATCGATAATAAAAATACTTAAACGGTGAGCTATACACATACTAGCATAGAAGATCGAGAAATGTTAAGCCTCCTGCCAGGTATATGACACCCAGATAGAGGAGGCACCTATTTTTTTAAAATAAATTAAAGTTGAAATTTTCTTTTAATTTAAATTTTAAGTGAATCGGAATGGGTACAGTTATTGGACCAAAAAAAATTTAACACCATATTCGTGCCACCATGTTATCCACCATTGCCTCAAGGCATATGTGTATTAGTTTGTTTCATTTAATAAACATAACATTTTGAATCAATTTTTAGATGGATCAAAGTTGGCATACCTACTTGCACCAAAAAATATTGTTATTAGCAAAATTTTTAATGACCAAAAATACTTTTTGCTTATATCTCCTTTATTACATATTTTATAAAAATATAACCTTTTTTTAAAAAACTTTTAAAGATATTTTGTTAAAATTTTTTTCCTTATTTTTTGTTCTTGGGGGTTTTTTTCTTTTATTTAAAATTTTTTTTTTTTTTCTTTTAAATCTTTTAAAAATTAAAAGCCGGGACAAAAAAATTTTTAAAAAAAAAATTTTAATTAGGTTTTTTGGAAAATTAATTTTTTAATTTTAAAAACTTTTTTTTTTTTTTAATTTTTTATGGAAAAAAACGTTTTTTTAAAAAATTTTTACTTTTTTTTTAAAAATTTTTATTTTTTTAAAATTTAAAAACCCTTTTTAAAAATTAAAAAAATTTAAAATTTCCCTTTTAAGTAAAATTTTTTATTTTACCTTTTTTTCCGTTAAAAAAAAATAAAAAAAAATGAAAAACCAATTTTTAAAATAAAAATATGGTTTTATAAATTTTTTAAAATTTAACAAAAAATTAAAATCTCGTATTTCTTTTAATTTTCCAAGTAGTCCAGAAAACAAAGCTGAAAAAGGTGCAAAACTTGGCAATTTTTTCAAAATGCATAGATTTGCATGAAAATTTGGGATTAAGCTTAACTTACCCTCCTTTTAAATCTATATTATGCCGATGGGCGCCCTTTATTTTTTAGGGGTGAAAACTACCCTTTATTGCTAAAACCTATAAAACTATACACTAAAGCTTAAGTTGAGTAAAATTTGACGCAAATAAGTTAAAAAAGTAGTATTTCGTTTCTTTAAAACATTATTTGAAATATTTTAGCCCTTAAAAGTCAACCCCTATTATAATTAAAAAAAAATATTTACCCTAAAAAATTAATATATTATTACAATGTTTTACATGAAAATTTAAAATTAACCTTATCTTACTCTTCTCTTTAAAATACTTATCATGCTGAAGGTCGCTTTTTATTTTTTACGGGTGGAAATCACCCCTTATTGCAAAAACCTTCCAAACTTTCATATTGAAGCTTAAGTCACATAAAATTATGCTCACATAAATTAAAAAATAAGTATTTAATTCTTTAAAACATTATTTATTATATTTTAACCCTTGAAAATTAACCCTTTTTATGATTTAATAAAAAAAATACCCTTTTAAAAATTTTAAATATTGTCACGGAGTTGTAATAAAAAAATGTGAGTGCTCAAAAGTATAACCAATTTAATTTTGTAATTTTTTAATCACCAAAAATCCACCCCATCCAATATAACAATGGAAAAAGTAGTATGAAACCGCGGATTTTTAAAAAATGAATCGAATTGCTTTAAGAATGCTTTAAAAAATTGTTTTTTAAGCATAACTCCTTTTGTGATAAAAAGTTCTTTAAAAAAATCCTTTTTTTCTTTGTTTTTTTTTTCAAGAGCTATAAGGTCCCATGTATTAAAACTGTTTAAAACCCTTACTTTTTTAAAGGGGTAAGTTTACAGGGCTAAAACAAGTTGGTGCTCGTCTATACACATGCGTTTTAAACGTTTATATCTCACTTAATTTCCGTCATACAGTAAATTTAAGAAAAGCAAAATATTTGTAATATCTCCCTTAGTTTTAGAGTTATTTCCAAGGAAAGGTCATTTATTATTAAAATTCTAAAATTTAATTTTCACTTGCAGCTACATGATTTTCAAAATCAAGCAACTCAAATCGGTTAAAATTTTAAAATGTATTTAAGATACATATATAAAGAGAATTAAAAAAGGCTACGACTCATTTTAATTAGGGTGGTAATTAAAGGGCTGTTTTCGAAGATTTTTGCACTCAAAACATTTTGGTGTAAAATTATTTTATTCATGACTCATTCAACTTTTATGATATATACCTTTTTTTAAAAAAGAAAAGTTTTTGTCAATGTTCAAAAAAGTTATGATTAATTTTCCTCGAAAAATACGTAGATTTTGCGATATTTGCCTTGAAAACTTGGAAATTTTGTGTTTGATGAATAACAGTTAACCTTTAACAAACCACAACTTGGTTTGTATTGATCCCATAGCAATTACAAAAAAAAAACATTTTATTATTATTTTTTAAAAGCTACAACTTTGTTAGTTACAGTTTTTTTTTTATAAAATGTATACTTATTACTTATCGAGTTATGTGCAAAAAACCGAATAAGAACGTTGATTTTATCAACGAAAAATTCCGACTTTGCATAGAACATTTTTTGCTTAGAAATCATTTGTCTATCGAGTCCTGTGGTTAGTATATAAAAAACCCCACCCCCGAGATGGTTTGGCAACCACCACCAAGTTAAGGGCGCCCTTCGGCATAATATAGATTTTGATTGGACTATTCCCTACCTACTGTCAAAATTTCAAGTCTTTTTATGCATTTTAAAAAAATTTCTAGGCATAATGGTTCGTTTCCTGGACTAGAGTCTCATAGTCTAAGAGCTATCAGTACTCTTGACTAATGGGTAAGGTACAAAGCTATAATTTGTATGTAAAATTGATTTATCACTAATATTTAAATAAGGAAATTAACGTCTGGCTGGGTTGATGCGGTTGCAAAAGTACCCCTCGAATATTTCTTAATGCATCAAAGTTTTGAAAAAATTTTGTTTTTCTACAAGGCTGAAGTTTAAATAGGTTTACACTTTTTTAAATTATTAGAATAGCTACAAATGCCTACCAGACAAGCCCAAAGTTTCTAAGAATTCTAATTTCTAATTTTTCCTCGAAAATGTGACTTCCAATCAAAAAACAAAATAAATTAATAAAAATAGATGTCTCACAGTATGTCTTGCAAAATGTTTAATATTTAAAGATAACTATTTTTTATAACAAAAAAATTTTTAATGCTAAAATTTAGAGATAATTTAAGCCTAAACCAAATATTTGTATTACAACATGTTAATTTATGTGTCTAGGGTAAATACTTATGGAGATATGGAATCTTAAATTTTATGTTTAATGTGTTTTAAATACATATACAAAATATTAAAAACTAATTTGACTGTTTTATTAACAAGTTCATGTTAAATTTAATTATTGTAATATTTTTGTTAACGTTATTATATTGCCTGTAATAAACTATATAGTTAACGAGGAATTAAATAAATAAAAAAGTGTCAAATTTGATAGTAAATATTTATTTATAAACATTTTTAGAAAAACTTTGCAGTTTTCATTACATTACTCCATTTAATTGCCTTTTAAGGACTTTTCTATAAGTTTTTATAACGACGTTAGAAATTGACAAAACACATGTTTAAAGAGAATATATATATATATATATATATATATATATATATATATATATATATATATATATATATATATATAATATATATATATATATATGCAATTCCATTATATTCCGAAGTTATGGATCATAAAATTATCTTTAAAAAATATATTTATACTTTTTTTCCTAAGAGCCACCATTTCTAAGATATAACGGATCAAACAGTTAAAAAAAGTTGTATTTTTCAATTGTTATAGATAAGTCTAGAAGTTTGGGACAAGAAAATCTCTTCAAGGGTTTATACTGGATATAAAACACTACGTTCTTCTAAATTTGTGTGCGATTCTAATTTGATAGAAATCTGTACTGGAGGGTCAAAGTTTACAATTTGTTCAAAACCACAAATTTTGAAACGCAAAAAAAAGGAACGATTATTGAAGGCAAATATTTTTTGAGCTACTCACTTAAAGAGCATACATCAGCCGAAAAAATGAGTTAGAGGAAGAGTAGATCGGTTGAAAAATGTAATTTTGGCGGCCATTTGAAAATGGTCATTTTACTAACTTTTCTTTTATTTTTAACTTCGTTCTAAATAAAAGTTAAATGGTTAAGAGGACCAAAATATTTTTTATACATACTAGAGGATGTAATTAATAAAACCTAGTATAAATAATTCAATTCCGGCTTAAAGCTTAAAGTTAATAACACCCAAATAAAAAGTATGATACTGCGACTTATTATTTATTGGTTCCTAGGACTAAAAGTTACTTTTTAGTTAGCACAAGTAAAACTAATAGCAACAAGATTTAAAAAGTATATTTTACACAACTTACCATTTTGTAAATTAACAAACACTACAATTCTATTAAGATATTTCAAATTTTAAACTACTGTCAGATGCTTTTCCCGTTGCAAAATTATGATTAAGCCTCAGACAAGCCCACGATTTGATAATGAGTTTAAAAATTACTGATATGCTATTTATATAAAACCATATAAAAGTAATGATTAGAAATTGCAGTTTGTGTAAACAAACTAAGTATACAGAAAAATTGTGGTTATAAACCGATCTACACAAATCCTTATTAATTATTCATGCAGGGAGTGACTAAATTAGTATTTCAGACCTGTTTAATTACATACGTTTATAAAGGTTAGAAATATACTAGCATTAACTTTTCTAAAATAGTTACCTACTAAAAAATAAATAAATTTTTTTGTGAAGCTAGTAAGCTTAAAAAGGAATTTATTTCATTTTTTGTCATTAAAAAAAAAATCCTATATAGCACAGGAGATGAGGCATTTTGGCTAGGAATTTTTTTGTCCTGCATGGATTTACCTGAAATTTTAACAGAGGTAGGGATTAGCTCAAAGATCAAAGTTTATATCATGCTTTTATCCTGGGGGTGGTTGCAACCCCATCTTGAGGTGGAAATCCATAAAGAAAGTAATTTGAAGTAAATGTTTTTCGACGAAAAAATCGACGTTTTTAATAGGGTTTTCACAAACTCTAAAAATATGCATTTTGTCAAAAAACTGTAAATAGCCAAATTGGAGCTTATATAAAAACTAGAAAAAATGTTTTTTTATAATTTCTCTACAACCAATACAGACCGAGCTACGACTTGTTAATGGTTAGCTTTTGTTCGTCAAATGTTAAACTTAGAAGATTGAAAATCAAATAGCGGAAAAAGTTTGCATTCTTCAAGGAAAATATATAAGACCTTTTTTAAAGTATATAATAAGACCTTTCTTTTAAAAACAAAAAAAAGAGTTTTTAGCATGAAAACTGAGCGAGTTATGATAAAAATAAGGTCGGTCCCTACTTTTTTCTACGAAAAGATCATTAAAAACAACCCCTTAATTCCCCTTTTATTTAAAATAGATCTGTACCCTTCTGCGATTCTTTTTATATATGTATTATTAATACATTCTAGAAGTTTAACCAAATTAAAATGCTTAATTTTAACAAAATTGGAGCTTAAAGTGAAAAACGATTTTTCGAAATTTCGTAAAAATAGCCATTTTCTTCAAAATAACTTCAACAATACTGGAGATACGACAAAAATGCTTGAGTACCGAATTATAGCTTTTTTAAAAAGTAAAGACTTTTCATTAAATATATTTTTCTGTACAATAAATATTTGGCCAGATATGGCCGTTTAAAGCCTCTATTAACGATACCACCTTATTCTAGCCCTTTAAACATCCCATTTTAAAACTAAGGGATTAAAAAGGATTTAATTAACATAGCCTTGTAGCTCTTAAAAAAACTTTACAAAATTATTTTTAAACAAACTTTTTATCATTAAAACTAAAGGAGCTATGTTTAAAAAACCAATTAACTTTTTTTTTTTGAAAAAGTCGAGTAGCCCACTTCGGAGCATAATATTCTATAAAACCGGTATACTTTAACTTTTGCCGGTATAATTTTTGTATGCAATTCTACTTTTTTTTCCTATTTATATATATTATATTGATTTATAAGAATTGCAATTTTGTAAGGGATGGTTTTAAAGGATTGAAAATTTGCAAAAAAAAATCGGTAATATTTTATGCAGTAATATTCTTAACTATTAAATCTGTCAAGCTACTATTTTTTTGGGAATAAATCTTTTTTTTATTAAGCTATTAAGGGTTGATTTATAAGGGTCGAAAAGTTGCAAAATGAAATTAGTACATATTTTAGGCAACAGCATTCTAAAATTAAATCACTATGGTAAATTAATAATTTTTTAGGGTAAATATTTTTTTTTTAATTGAAGCAACATAAAGGTTGATTTTTAAGGGTTGAAATATTTTAAAATTGTATTCTAAAGCATAAAACAGTCATTAATCAACTAATCCAAACCAAATTTTACCCATCTTAAGGTTTAAAATGTTATTCCATAAGTTTTGACAATAAGGGGTATCACCATAGAATAGAATTTAAAGTAGAGGGTTAGAAACGCCTAATTCCAAATTTTTAAACAAATCGATGCAGGACACAAAAATTGCGAGGTTTTGCAATTTTTTATCTTCATTTCCGGGGCAATAATTATTTATCATCAAATCGTTTTAATTAGTCATTTTTTTTGTAAATCTCATAAGGAGTGTTTATATAAAGGTTGAGTTATGGTAGTTTAATATTTGTTATACCGTAAAATGTTAATATACTTTTTTCTATAATAAAAGAGTTATTAAATAATTTTAAAATGAATTGAATTTTGTTATTAAGGGTGATTTTTAAGGGTTGAAACGTTAAAATATAATGTTAGATACAACTCACAACATAAAAATAGATTTATTCTATTTTAATTTACATAAGGTCTATTTCTATGGTTTTTTAATTTTTTAGGGGTGGTTTTTACCCCTTCAAAATAAAAAGCACACCCTAAGCATATATAAACTTTGATCTAGAGGGTAAAAGCAACCTAATTTCAAATTTTCATAAAAATTGAATCTGTACAAAAAGATCCGGAGGTCAAACAGCTTTTTTCCCCATCCACTCTACTAATAATGGGTAATAGATTACATAAAAAAAAATTCTTAATGTGTTAAAAACAAAATTGCCTCCGAAAGAAAAAATAAAGTTATTTTAAAACAGTATTTTTCCAAATATTTTAAAATTTATAACCCTAAAAACGAAAAAAAAACCGAAGCAAACTAAAAAACAAATAGAGATGGGTCTATAATCAAAGGGGAGGGTCCTTATAATATGGCCAATGGACACGAGTTACGACCAGTGTCATTTCAGGAGCAGATTTTTTAAAACGATTAATGGTATGTTATTCAGGCCAGATTAGATTTGCCGCGAGACGAAACGAGACGAGATAAAGCCTTGTCTCGTTGTAGATTTGTTTTGGTTTATTTCAATTAAATTAATTTTAATATACAATGCATTAGTAATGTATAGAATAATTTCAATAAAAATTAGTTCGGAAGTTTAATAAAAATGCTTGGACCTGTCGATTTTTATTTTAAGGTACATGTTACACATTTTTTAAACAAATTTTTATGTCTGCATAGTGCATAGGTGGTGAAAAAAAACATATTTTTTAAATGGAACACACATATTTTATGATAACATTATTAATTCCAATGTTTAATTCTAAAAATGTTCATTCTCAATTTTTTTTACCAATTTTTAACTTTTTCCATAATAATTAAGTATACCCAAACTATCCTAAATGGTAATATTCTTATACCTACGTAACTTTCTGGGTATAGAATATGAAGTAGGTATAGGAATTTCTAGAATTAAATAAATAGAATCCAAAACTGTAAAAATATAAGTAAGTATAGATATTCCATTTTAAATTATAAAAAATTACTTTTATAACACCCTTATACTTTATGGACGTGCCCTGTCTAATTTAAAATTTAACATACTATTTAACCATATACCTAATACTTACACAAGCACATTATCTACACATCTTATATTCAAGGCATTAAATTACTTACTCCTCGCCATCGTTGACTCACCCTGTACACTATATACCTACAAACTAATTGCAAAATCTGCTGCAAACTGGTATGTATTTTAAGAAGGATGCATTGTTTTTAGTTTAAATTATTTTTTTTTAAACATTATAGCGGCAAATCCTCAACTAACAGAAAAACATTCAAAAACAACCCTCTGCATAGGCATCAAAAAGTGCCGCCGCCTGTATACTTTGCCGACACACCGTTTTATTCGAGATGCGGCATGCATGTTTTTTACTATTTAAAGATCTATAGAGCGATTGCCTTTTTAAAATGTTTTGACATTTTTCCTTAGTTCATTCTTGTGTTTGAAGCTTGTAAGAAGAAAGAAGGTGAATTAATATTTTTTTAAGGAACACCCTGTATAAATGCTTATATTTTTTCATAACACGCCAGTAAAATAAAAGTTGACGTGATTGAGCTTTTCTTAAAATTGTGTAGTTTTCTCAAAAAATTGGTGATTCAGACTTTACGGACACCCATAATATGCAACTAAAAATAAAATAATGAACCTAATAATATGTTTTTTTATTTAAATTAAAAATATAGAACATATAAGTGACATAAAAATGTCCACAAAATAGAAAAAAAAATCTAAAAGATAATGGAACATAAGTCATAAACTCTTATTATAAAACACGGGTAAAATGTTTTCTAGAAATTTTTCTTAAAATTATACAGGGTGTTTGAGCAATAGTTTTAAAATCTTTAACAGCAGTTAGATCTTGCAAAAAAAGTCTCTATAAACATTAGTTCGGATATGCATCGTTTCGAAATTGGAAAACGCAGGGTCCTAAAGTTAAAAAGAAGCTTAATTGTACATAATTTTTTAAAATAATTATTTTGATAAAACAACTTAAAATACAACTTTTTCGTTATTTTAGTTTTTTTCGAGAGACAAAGTAAAACTCCTACTTTTCAAAAGGGTATAAAAAAAACGGTTTTAATTTTTTTCTTGAAAGCAAAGCAAAATTTAAAAAAATCAAGAGACAAAATAGTTGTTTTACCGGGGGTAACACCACGAGTGCTTAAAAATTACCGAGTGAAATTGTTAAAGAGAACACGCATGAGTAAAAAAATATCTGGTTAATTTTAAAGCACGAGCGGTATTTAGAGAGAATATTTCACGAATCAAAAACGTAGATAAAGTTTATTAACTTAAAATTAAATATTAATTTAACAAACCGTCATTATTATTTAAAAAATTCGTATTGTCAATTTGACAGTAAGTGGAAAACCACGTTGCCTAGACGACGTGGAATTTCTGCTGTAATTTTTCCATAATACCACTTCTCTTTTGGGAAAATATGTACATGAGTGAAATATTCAAAATAATTAAAAAACAATAAAACCACAGGGTGATATTCTTTTTAAAGCAATTAATTTCAGCTTCTTTTTTTTAAACCCTGTATTTTGAAAAGATGCATTTCTTGACCTATTTTTATAAAAACTTATTTTTGCAAGATCCAACTGCTCTCGAAGGTTGTAACACTAAATCTTAAACAACCTGTATATAATTCTTAAGAACTAGAAATATATTGTTGGAGATTTATTACAGTTAGTTCACTTAAGTTTTAAGTCATTAAAATTTTTCGTCTCGTCTCGAAATTCGAGACAAAATGCTCTCGAGACGAGACAAAATGGCTTCGAGACGAGACGAGACGTCTCGTATCTCGTGTCTCGCGGCAACTCTTGGCCAGATACTTATTTTACTGTTAAGAGAAGAAATTATGCACTTAATTTACTTGACTATAATAATATTTCTAATAAAAAGAAACAAAGCCGCTACTGGAAGATGATAATTAACAGGAAGATTAAGAGTTAACTTGTCTATGGCAAAGAGTTTTGTTTTTGTCCACGGGTAAAAATAACACACGTTCACAAAAAAATGTGGTGTGTTCTAGGTGTCGGACTAAGATTTTCTGGCGTATCTTTTTTACTGAACACAACCCTGAAGTTAAATTTAGGGTTCAAATAGCAAAAAATAAAAAAAAAACTCAAAAAGTCGATACGGTACATGTATCGACAGAAACCTGTTTGGACTACGACTGTATAAACTATAAGAAATACAAAGAAAATTATAAAACAAAAAATAGAGCTTTTAAACTTGCCTTTATAAAAAGGTATATAAACATTTTTAATAGGATAAATAATAAAGGATATATAAACGAAAATATAATTTTGACAAAAAATTTCAGTCCAAAATAGGAAAAAAATATACCTTAATTAATGCGATTTTTTTTTTTTTTTTTTTTTAATATATAAATCATTTATTTTATTCATTTGAATCTTAAATTACTCAAAATTTTAAAAGAAAATTTTAAAAATAAAAAAATATTAATTTTTAAATTTTTTCCAAGGGTACCTTGAAAAATCCTGAAAATTCGGTTTCTTGATTATAACTCAACAAAAATTGCATTTAGACAAAAAGATTATACAGTATGTCCCACTAAGTGCGAACCATATGGAAAACTTTTTTATTATTAACTTTAGGAAAAAAGTTATTCTTAATAAAAAGTTTTGCTGGTTTTAAAACCTAAAATACAATCATCAGATATTCAATTTTTTCAGCTGTATACGCGATGTGTCAAAATATATAAATTTTACTTAAGAGTAAAATACCTTTATTTTTGGCAATATCGAAAATTTTAATTAAAAAAAGTCGATCAGAACTAAAAACTACGTTCAAATATAAAATTACATACATTTACATTAAAAAAATATTTTTCATTTTTGTCCACAATATCAATACAAGTTTAACTGTAGTAACATGTAATCTAGGATGTTCTGACATGGAATTAAATTGTTGAGGGCAAGAAATGTTTGACAGCGACCGTCAAAATGTTTGACAGTGGTTTTCAAAACATGTGTCGTATGTAGACAAATTTGTTGGAAAGTATTTATAAAATTTAGTAGAAATGCCACCAACATTAAGTAATGAAGAGAAAATTGAAATTGTTTTGATTGTGGGAGAAAATTATAAAACACATAGAGAAGCAGCTATTATTTTTAATAATAGACATCCCAATTAAAATATTTATCATTCCACTGGTACGAAAATAGTAAATAAATTTAAGAGTACTGGATATATAAAAAATAATTTTAATGGTAAACGCCAAAAGCTGGTTGCCGATGAGAATACGCAGTTTGAAGTAATGATGTCTGTGATAGAAAATCCAAAACTCTCATTACGTAAAAGGAAATCGTTGATGCAACAAACTGTAAGAAAAAATAATAATTTTGAAACTAAATAAATACAAGCCATTTAGACCAAAAATCATTCACACATTGAAAGAAAGGGATTTTGATAGGCGCTTTGATTTTGCCTACCTCGTCCAAGGGGAGTTAGAAGAGGACCCTTTTTTTACGAGACATATAATTTTTTCCGATGAAGCAACGTTTTTATCAAATGAAACGGTCTCGTCACAACATTGTCGCTAATGGTCTGACAATAATCCGAATTTTAGTATTAAGTCTCGTGACCAATATTCATTTAGGACGAACGTGTGGCATTTATAAGAACAGGTTAATGGGACCTTTTTTTCCACCAAGCTATGAACGCCGAACGTTATTTACAGTTTTTACAAACTCATATCAATGATTTCATGGATGAACCTCCCTTACAAGAACGTCAATGTACTTATTTCCAACAAGACGGTGCCACATGCACAGTACATTGAATGTTAGGGAATACCTTGAACATTTGTTCCATGGAAAAGTTATTAACAGATATTCTGATATTTTTTGGCCCGCTAGATTCCCTGAGCTAACCTCCCTTCATTACTTCTTATGGGGTTACTTAAAACAAAATGATTACAAAAAAGCGCCGTTTCAAGATGTTAACCATTTGGAGAGAATAATTTTAGAAACATGCCAGGAAATTTCTACACAAATGTTAAGTGTTACGTGAATTTGTTAATAGAATAATTAAATGTATTAAACGAGAAGGTGGATATGTCGAGGCATTAGTAGAATGAGGGAAAAATAAATATCTATTTATTTCCAGTATTAATATTATGTTAGTTACACGAGTTATGTATGTTTCTATTTGCAAAATAAATGCACATGCATTAATTACGTGTTTAAATTAAAAAATTGTTAAAAAACATTTAGAAACGATAAGGTGATCATGTGTTTCTTATTCATAAGAGACAAAAATTTTCATAAAAAAAAAGATTAGTAAAAAATAACAAAACTTATTTTTTTCAATGTAAATGTATGTAATTTTATATTTGAACGTAGTTTTTAGTTCGGTTCAACTTTTTTTTATAAAAATTTTCGATATTGTCAAAAATAAAGGTACTTTACTCTTGAGTAACATTCATATTTTTTGACACACCGCGTATACGGAAAAAAAAATTAATATCTGATGATCGTATTTTAGGTTTTAGAACGAGCAGAACTTTTTGTTAAGAATAACTTTTTTTCCTACAATTAATAATAAAAAAGTTTTTCATATGGTTCCAACTTAGTGGGACATAACTGTATAACTTAAATTAAAGGTATTGTAAAAATACATAGTTAATGAGTGTCTTTTATAATTTTTGAGATATTGACGTTTTAAATTAAAAAAAAAACATTTTTATCTGAAATTACGCCTTTTCTCGTTTTTTTGCTGTTTAACCCCCAATTTTGACTTTAGAATCATGTGCAGTGAAAAAAAAACGCCAGAAATTGTAAGTACGACACCCAGCACATACCACTTTTTCTGTGGACCTGTGTAATTTTTGCTTTAAAATTTGAAGAAAAAATATATTTAATAAACGATAATATTCTTGCCTAAATAATAGTGAAAAATTTAATTAATGAAAATATTAAATACTAAAATATTCTCATATTTTAATAAATAAAAAATATCTAAATTAGTTTTAAAATGTATAAAAGTAGCAAGCCTGTTAAGGCTGTGTTAAAACAAAAAAAAATAAAAAGTAATCTTTACAAGTTGGTCGGGACGAATACTTTTTTCTTTTCAGGGAAAAACGACTAAACAGAAGCCGGAAAACTGTTCATTAAGCAATTTAGTAATTAGTGAAAGTCTGCTTTTAAAATCGTTTATAAGATTTTGTAATTTCCAGAATTGGCAAGCTAATGTTTTTTAGTTATTGGCATTTTGCTTAATTTTAATTACCTTGAAAGTAGTAAGAGTTTAGAACTTCATTATAAAAAATCGCTTGTAATGAGAAAACTGTGCTCAATCGGTGCATGCTAACAGTATTAGAAACTTTACAGATTCTTATTAACTAAAATTATTAGTTGTTTTTTTAAGACAACTAAGACCTCTAATTGTTGTCCAAATAATAAAATAAAATAAAAAGCTCAGCATGAGTTTTTATCTCTATTTTTGTATTAACAATTATATGTAGGGCCCGGATTTCGGAACAAGCTCGTTCCCTACACGTTTTTTATTTCTGGTAAATTCATTGGCGTGCGTATTAAGAAGATATTATTTATAAATAAATGTAAAAAAATGTGAAATAAAAACATAACAGTACTGTTTTACATTATATAACTAACGTCTTTTCAAAGTTGATTTCGGTAAAATTGGTTCTTTTATAATTTAAAATATCTAAGTCTAAAAAAGCTTCTTTTGACATCACAGCTTGTAACTGGAGTAAAACGAAAATTATTCTTTTATTATGTAGGGACTTAAAAACATACACACTTCTCTTTTGGGAAAATATGTACATGAGTGAAATATTCAAAAAAATTTAAAAAAAACAATAAAACCACAGGGGATTTTTTTTTAAAGCAATTAATTTCATTTTTTTTTAAACCCTTTTTTTTTGAAAAGATGCATTTTTCCCCTTTTTTTATAAAAACTTATTTTTAAAAGACCAACTGCCCCGAAAGCACTAAATTTTAAACAACCTATGTATATAATTTTAAGAACTAGAAAATATTGTTGGAGATTTATTACAGTTAGTTCACTTAAGTTTTAAGTCATTAAAATTTTTCGTCCGTCTCAAAAATTGAGACAAAATTTCGAGAAGAAAAAAAGGCTTCGAGACAGAGGGGCGTTTTATCCGTGTCCCCGCAACTCTTGGCCAGATACTTATTTTGTTAAAAGAAGAAATTATGCACTTAATTTACTTGCTATAATAATATTTCTAATAAAAAGAAACAAAGCCGCTACTGGATGATGATAATTAACGGGGAAATTAAGAGTTAACTTTTTATGCCAAAGAGTTTTGTTTTTGTCCACGGAAAAATAACACACGTTCAAAAAAAAAGTGGTGTGTTCTAGGTGTCGGACTAATATTTTCGGGGATCTATTTTTACTGAACACAAAGTGAAATAAAACATAAAAGTACTTTTTTAAATTTTAATAACGTTTTTTTAAAGTTGATTTCAAAAAAATTGGTTTTTTTATAATTTAAAATATCTAAGTCTAAAAAAGCTTCTTTTGACATCACAGCTTGTAACTGGAGTAAAACGAAAATTATTCTTTTATTATGTAGGGACTTAAAAACATGTTTTATTTCTAAAAATCCTGGATTTCTTTCCAAGATTTTTTGTACATACAATTTTCATTTGTCACCAAATTTATTAGGAACAGATTTAAGCTTATCTACAGTGATTTGTATTACATGAAATGAAGGCCCTAGGGGGGCATTTTGTTTTTAAAACATTAAAACCATCGGGAAAAGATACCAAAAAAATGTTAAAAATTTTAAATCAAATTTAACATTTGGTGCATATATGATAATTTTTTTATTTTTTTTCACCCCTTAAAGCATCATCTTGTAAACTGCCGATTCATTTTTACCATATTAAAATTTATATGGAAATGTAACTGCTGTAGCCATATTCCCACCGTTAGCAAGTTTGGAGGAAACGACATTAGGACACATATCTTTAAATTTGAATTCGGCGGGGACTTAAGAAAACTTTATCTCGCTAACTAAAGATCAATAAGTTAAAAAAAGTTATACCATTTAATATTCTATGTAGGGATGGTAAAAGTCAAAAAGCAATTTGGGAAAAGTTTTTTTAAATGTGGTTATTGCATATAGGATTCCTAAAAAACAAAAAATTTTAAAATTTTAATATGACAAAAAGTTTATTTTTAATTTTTTATTTTTATATTTTTTAAAAAAATTTATTTAATTAAATTTTTTGGTTCAAAACTTTTAATTATATGCAACTTCTTTTGATACGGGTTTTCACCCACAAAAAAACCATAATTTTTTTTTCCTTAATTGTTTTTTTTTTATTTTTTAAAAGACCTTACAAATATTTTTCAATTTGATTCCTGGTACTTTTCGGTTTTTTCCCAAAAAGCCCGGGACCTAAAATTTTATAAGAAGAATATAGGTTAAAAATTTTTTAAAGTCCTGAAATTGCTTTTTATCGAAACCCATTCTGTCGTTTTGATTTGATGGCCCCCCTTTTTTTTTTGTTTTTTTTGCAATTTTTGGTTTTTTAAAAAAAATTGAATTAAAATTTGAAACCACCTTTCTTTCCGCTAAGCCGATTTAAACCAAGGTGGTCAAGGATTTTTCAAAAAAACCAAATTATTTGGATTGGGCCCCAAAATTTGTTTTTTAATTCCAAAAAAAGGAATTAAAAAAAAAAAATTAATTGGTATAATTTTTTTAAAAAGGAAAAAGCCTAAACAAGCTTGCGAAAACCGATCTTGATTTTTTCCCCCAAAAATTTTTAAAAAAAAAATTTTTTACGTCAAAAAAAAAACCTACAAGAAATTTTATAGAATAAATATGTACTTTTACGAAACTTTTAATTTAGGTTTAAAAATTTTTTTAAAATAAATTTTTTCGAGTTAAATTAAAAAAAACAATTCCGGGGGAAATTAAAAAATCCGATTTATTTTTTTAATTCAAATTTTAAATTTTAAACAAAAATTAATAACCTAAATTAAATGTTTTGTAAAAATACATAATTTATGCCATATAAAATTTCTGGTAGCTTTTAAAGTTTTTGAGATATTGACGTATAAAATTTTCTTTGGCCCAAATTTTAGCTAAGGAACAAGATATCGGGATATGGTTTTTGCGAACTTGTTTAACCATTATTAGGCTCCTTTTTTATGAAAAAAAAATTTTACCAATATATTTAATTTTTTTAAGAAAATTAACCATTTTTGTCGGAATTTCGAAAAAACCCTCTGCGATATGTGTAATAAAAAACTTCAAATAATATAACATTTATAGCCCAAGAATAGCTCTTTATAACTACCCAAAATTTTAAAAAAATTAGCCGTTTGAAGATAAAAGGGTTTTTTCGGAAACTTTACATCCCCCCCCTCATTTTTTTTTGAGATACAGAAAAAAAATTTTCAAACAAAAAAGTTTAAAAATTTTCCTTGCCTTAAAAAAACAGGTTTTTTTTTTAGGTTAATATAGCAAAATTCAAAAAAACATCTTTTTTTTGATTTAAGATTACTACCCCCCTAGGGCCATTTGAAACTTAAAAAAAATTTCCGGATTTTTTTGACCACTTGTACTTAAAATATTTTTTCCTCAACGCTGTGCGGTAAACATTTTCTGAGATCCAGTGGCGTCCTTCCTTATTTTGACACCCATATACATAGAAGATCAAAAAAACAAATTTTTACAAGAATAAGTTTTTCCCTGTTTTTTTTTTTGACAAACCTATAAAAACTGGCAATTATCCTTTTTAGAAAAAAAAAAGGTTAAACTATAATTTAATCGCGATACTGTCAAAAGGAATTTTGCAAAGAATCAAAAAACAAATTTTATTCTCTAATAAAACCTTATCGGAACATTTGTCACAGAGAAAAGCCGAAGAAACCGCCAACGTTGACGAATGAAACAAAATAACTGAAACCCTTTTAAAATCGAAAAGCTGATTTTCCCGAAAATGATTGTTTGTAATGTTTGGGGAAAAATTTTTTTCGTTGTGCTTCTACACCTGATTTTGCTAAATTGGTTTTGGGGCCCCTGTAAAAAAACTAGTATTTAAGACAGAAAAATTGGTAACTGTTTTTTTATTTAAAAACAATCTACAATTAACTACTACCCAAAATATAGTGTGATACGCCAATGGGGCGTATCAGCAAATCAGATCCATACCTACAAAAATATAAAATTACTAAATAGTATAATTTAATCTAGACAAATTTTAAAAAATTATCCAACAAAAAATGTAGAAGACTAAAATTACCATTTAAATCGACACTGATAGCCTTGGAATCAATTTGTCAAAGTGCTGTTAAATTGAAAAAATAACTTACTATTACTGACAATCCCGGGGTTTTCTTTTTTATAAAGGCTTAAATTTACAAAGAGAAAAAAAAAATTACAAAATTTGCCCTTGAAATTTTTAAAAAATTTTACTTTAATTTGGCAAAGAAAACTAAAGGAACAAAAAAAAATTCTGAAACAGATATTTAAATACCTTTGGAATACCTTTCGGTATATTTTCGGGGGTAAACGAACCGAAGTCAGAATTCACCCATCACCCTTGATTTTCCCCAGCAACCCCCCAGCACCCCCCTCCCGAAGGGTAAAATTTTATTCATTCGGGAAAAAATATACTGTTGTTAAAACGAATTGATTAACCCTTAATTTTTAATTAGCAACCCCCAGCAACCCCTAGATCACCCATAAACCACCCTAAGGGGGGAATTTTTTTTTTTTGAAGAATTAAAAAAATTTAAATATTTTTAAGGGGGTTTATCATAAATCGAATTTTCCCCTTACCTTTGTTTTTGGGAACCCCCCCCAACTCCCCCAGCTTACTTAGAATAGTTGTAATAAAAATGGGGAATAGTTGTTTGGGTACTGAAAACCCTTAAAATTTTTTTTTAATTTTTTTAAAAAATTTAAGTTTTTTAAACCCTTTTATGGTTGCCGGGGTGCTGGGATTTAGGGAATTGATAAATTTTAAATTTAAATTTTTTTAAGAAAAAAAATTTTTAAATATTTATTATATCTTCTCCAAAAGAATAAAATTTTTTCCCATTTTTGGGATGGTAAAAAACTTTAATCCTTGGGAGAGTTCTTCAATTGTTTTTAGCCACCAAAAAATAAAAAAATTACATATCTGGTTCAGAATTTTTTTTTGTGCCTGTGTTATTTATATTTCACTAAAAAATCCGAATTGCTTTCCCTACTGCGTATTCTATAAAACGTAAATACATAACAAAAAACACAATTGGGGGTGTTTTTTAAAAACCAAAAAGTTATTTTTATAAATTTAAAATATTTAAGTTTTTTTGGGGCACACCGTATCACTTGTCACTCCTGTAACATAATTTATTGACAAATTATATTAACAATAAAGTTTAGAAGTAACCTTGACTATTCAGCTATTTTTCTAATATACCATTCACTAATAACTTTTATTATCACCACTTCGGCCAAAGCCTGCCCTGCTACAGTTCTTTACGTCACAAAGAGAAATTTTTGAATAGCTTTACTAGCTGAGAAAAATGTTCACTTTCGTAGAAACCAGGGGACGAATCTTTAAAAAAGTAATGTCTAGCTAAAT
>JAHBCN010008166.1:0-39968 GCA_019359885.1 Listronotus oregonensis
ATTCACCAAGAAATTCAAGGGACTTGTTCAAGTTGTGTGAGATAAAGGAAAGAAGATCAGCTGTTGATCTTCTGTGACGAAATTCATATCCCCTGTCTGTCACGTAAAATATTGTGTTTCTTCAAATACTTTAGGATTTAGGAAATAATGATTTTTTCTATTACTTTACAAAAAACGGAAGTAAGAGGCATAGGTCCATAGTTAGAAGAGAGAGTTTTGCATGCCTTTTTGGGGACTGGTTGCACACATGCAGCTTTCCAGCTGTCCGAAAAACTGCTGTGTCGTAAGAGATTCGAAAGAGGCAAGTTAAGATAGGTGCAAGCTTAGGAACACATTTAAACATTGAACTAAAACAGAATATCATTGTTATCATAGTTGTATTCAATTTTTTTAAAGTAATTTACTTAAAGGTACTAGTACACTTTAGAATTTTTAAAAAATCAATGTTTTTAATGCATTTGTTACATCTTTGGACGTTTAAAAATCACCTTCTTTTTTTTTTAAGAAATTCGAATTCTAGCACTGTAAAATAAGTGAAAGTGTGCGCATGTTCTTAGCTGTCCCTTTTTTCCATAGCCAGCAAGTTTAAACGCGTTTTTTTGAAATTTTTTTTTTAAAAAGCTGCGCAGTTAATTCTGGAACTACTAACCCTTTTTTTAAAAAACCCTGTTCCTTTTTTTTTATTGAGATTTTTTGTAACCCAATTTCCCACAATTAAAAAAAAAAATTTTTTTTTTTTTTTAAAGGGGGAAAAATAGAAAAAAAAATCGGCTTTTTTTTTTAAACGTCCATCTTTTTTTTTCCAATTTTTGATTTAATGTGGTAATATGGCTTGTAAGAGACCTTCCTTTTTAAGGAACCATTTGTTTTTTTTTTATTAGACTTGTTGATTTGAAGATTATCTGGCCGGAGTTGGACAACTTTTTTTCAGCGGCTCCAATTTGACGCTCTGTGGATGTTTTTTAAAAATATATAATTTAAAAAAAAATTTAAAAAAATAAAATAATATAATAAAAAAAGATTTATGTTTCAAACTATTAAAACAGCCACTAAATAATATAAGTATAGTTAATAATTTTTTGCAAATAAATTAGGTTCAGGTGCCTCCCAACGCCAATCGAGTTAATAATTTGAATCTAGTTAGGGCTTCTTATTACTATAAAAATGCTCCCAAAAAAAAAAAAATCGGTCAAAAAGATACGCCTCCTCCTGTATAAGCATTTATAATTGAAAAAAAATTTGTTTTCTATTTTTAAATAATTAAGCCTTTGTCAGTTTCATTTTAACTCATTATAATTAAAGTTAAAAAATATTTGATTTTAGCAAAGTAAGAGTTACAATTTTAAAACTTTCTGTTTTTCATCTTTATGAAAACCCGCGAAGGCTTTAATAAAGCCTAAATTAAAACATACTTAGTTTTTATATTTCATGTAGCAACCCCAAAAAACAGGAATTTTTAAATTTTCATATTTATATCAAAAATTCTTTAAAGACTATAATTATTTTTCTTTGGCGTCCAGTTCATTAACTATCTTCTATTCAGTGCTGAGTTATGGGCGACATAATGCATTTTATAAAAATTTTATGAATTATATGGGATGTGTTCTCGCATAGTTATGTTTTAGGTCAAAACTAATAAGCATATTTTAATAACAAATGTTAACAGTCCAGGAAACGAACCATTTTGCCTAGAAATTTTTTTTAATACATAGAATGACTTGAAATTTTGACAGTAGGGCATGGATCAAAATCTATATCATGCCGAAGGGCGCCTTTACTTTAGGGGTGGTTGCCAAACCATCTCGAGATATTTTTTTTTTTTTTTATATAAAAATTAATAGAAAAATTATTTTTGAGTAATAAACGTTTCATGCATTTTTTTGTAAAATGCATACTCCTCGAGTTATTCGCGATCGAAAGTCAGAGTTTTGCGTCTCGTCAATAAAATCAACGTTTTTAATCGGTTTTTTTTTCAAATAACTCGACAAGCATGCATTTTATCAGAAGAACTGTAAATAAAAAATTGTAGCTTTAAAAAAAAAAGTAATTGCGGTGGGACCAATACAAACCAAGTTGTGATTTGTTAAAGGTTCGCTGTTATTCATCAAATACAAAATTTCAGAGTTTCAAAGGCAAATAACGCAAAATCTACGTATTTTTCTAGGAAAACTAATAATAATTTTTTTAAAGCATTTGCAAAGACCTTTCTTTTTTTAAAAAAAGGGGGAAAAAAATTTTTTTTAAAAAAAAACCAAATTTTTTTTAAAAAATTTTTTTTAAAAAAAAAACCCAAAAAAAAAAGGGGTTTTTTTTAAAAAAAACCCCAAAAAAAAAAAATTTTTTTTAAAAAAAAAATTTTTTTTTAAAAAAAAAAAAAAAAAATTTTTTTTAAACCCTTTTTTTTTTTTTTTTTGGGGGGTTTTTTAAAAAACCCCCCAAAAGGGGGTTCCCCTTTTAAAATTTTTTTTTTTTTTTTAAAAAGGGGGGGGGAAAAAAAAAAAAATTAAAATTAAATTTTTTTTTTTTAAAACCCCAACCCTTTTTTTTTTTTTTTTTTTTTTAAAAAAAAGGGGAAAAATTTTTCCTTTTCCCCGGGGGGGGTTTTTTTAAAAATTTTTAAAAATTTTTTTTTTTTTAAAAAAAAAATTTTTTTTAAAAAATTTTTTTAAAAAAAAAGGGCCTTTTTAAAAAAGGGGGGCCCCCCCAAAAAAATATTAAAAAGGGGAAAAAAAAAAAAATTTTTTCCCCCCCCCCCGGGGTTAAATTTTTTGGGGGGAAAAATTTTTTTTAAAAAAATTTTTAAAAAAAAAAAAGGGGGCCCCCTTTTTTTTAAAAATTTTCCCCAAAAAAAAAAAAGGGGAAAAAATTTTTTTTTTTTTTAAAAAAATTTTTTTTTTTTAAAACCAAAATTTTTTAAAAAAAAGGGGGGAAAAAAAAAAAAAGGGGAAAAAATTTTTTTTTGGGTTTTTAAAAATTTTTTTAAAAGGGGGGGTTTTAAAAAAAAAAAAAAAACCCAAAAATTTTTTTTTTAAAAAAAAAAAAAAGGGAAAAAAAAAAAAAAACTAAAAAAAAAATTTTTTTTTTAAAAACCCCCCAAAAACCTAAACCCAAAATTTTTTAAAAAAAAAGGGGGGGTTAAAATTTTAAAAAAATTTTTTTCCTTTTTTTTTTTTTAAAAAAAAAAATTTTTAAAAAATTTCCCCCCTTAAAATTTTTTAAAACCCCCTTTTTTTTTTTAAAAAAAATTTTTTTTTTTAAAAAAAAATTTAAAAAAAACCCCCCTTTAAAAAAAAAAAAGGGTTTTTAAAAAAGGGGGAAAAAATTTTTAAACCCCTTTTTTGGGTTTTTAAAAAAAAAAAATTTTTTTTTAAAAAATTTTTTTTTTGGGGGGGGGGGGGAAAAAAAAAAGAAAAAAAAAATTTTTTTTTTGGGTTTTTTTCCTTTTTTTGGGGGGTTTTTTAAATTTTTTTTTTCCCTTTTTTTAAAAAAAAAAATTTTGGGGAGGGGTTTTTTTTTTTTCCCCCCTTTTTTTTTTTTTTTAAAAAAAAAAATTTTTTTTTTTTCCCAAAAAAACCCCCAAATTTAAAAAAAAAAAAAAAAAAATTTTTTTTAAAAAAATTTTTTAAAAATTTTTTTTAAAAAATTTTTTTTTTAAAAATGGGGGGGAAATTTTTTTAAAAAAAAATTTTTTTTTAAAAAAAAACCAAAAAAAATTTTAATTTTTAAAAAAAAAATTAAAAATTTTAAAATTTGACACTGATATTGGTAAAGCTGTCGGAATAGGTAATATTCCTGTAGCCAACCGAACAGATATAGGAACATTTTTAGTTGAAGAGTTTTGGTCAGCACCTCCACCCAAAGAAGGGGAAAAATTTGGAAAAAAAGATTTGGTTAAACAAGTGATGCTAAATATTCAACCCCAAAGGGTGCTTTTCCAAAATGGGAAAGAATATTCCAGAGGCGGGGTTGGAAAGATATTTAAAAAATCTTTAAAACCTTTTTTATTTCCCCCAGCCCAATTTTCCTGTATTTAAAAAATTTTTCTTTTTTAAGTTATTTAAATTTTTTTTTTAAATTGTTATTTATACCTTCGTTTTGTTTTTCATGAATTTTTTTAAATTTTTTTTTTAATTTGTTGTGATTTATTTTACCCAAATTTCTGTTTTTTTCAAGTTTTTCCCCCCATTATGTTTTTTTTTATTTTTTACAATATATATATATATATATATATATATATATATATATATATATATATATATATATATATATATATATATATATATATATATATATATATATATATATATATATTATATATATTGGTAACAACATTTATTTAGATTTTCTTAGAAAAATAATCTATTTTTTCATTTCGCTGTATTTAACTTGACTCTTTTTATTATATTAAATGGCACTGGTTTAACCCACTGGACAGCTTCTCTCTTTGTAACTTAACTTTATTGGCAATAAAAAAATATTTAAAAAAAAGTATATTACTGAAACTAAAAGTTACATTTACATTACATTGCAGAAATGCTGTTAAAATATTTATTCTTTAACGGGAAATATAACTCCAAAAATCGTAAAAACAGTGAGGTAAACAAAGATGTTTTAGTCCAGGTTTAATTTTGTTTTGATACATTTAAGTATCAAATAAAGTCATGGTTCCAGATGTCGTGCCTTTTAACATCAAATACGTCTGTTTTTATGCAGGTTAAACGGAGACCAAACAAATAAACACACCGGGAAAGTTTAATATTAGGCAAACTGAAAACTTCTTTGTCCCCTTGACCTCCTTAAAAAAGCTCTCTGGACCAAAGCCTCCTTTTTCTGACATTTGGTTTAACTTTTTTCAAATTAGTAAAATAATTGTTGGAAATGCAAATCTATTCATGGAGTTCTATCACCTACTAGAAAAAAACCCAAACAGAAACAATTTTAAAAGACACGTAATTTTATCGAAAAAAAATGTTGTCGATTCACACAGCAATATAATAATACTTCTATTATTTTTGGACTTAAATCTGCTAGCATTTCTACTTGCAGATATGTTTTCAAAATAATGGTCGTGTCAAGCTGCCCTAAATGACATTTTTAGTGACAAGAGAAAAATGTCTTGATAGTTTATTAAAAAAATAATGTGAATTTCGCTTTTTTAAAAATAAAAAAATATAAATTTGGCATATTACTTGACTTCAAGTTTTGTTTTATTTTCCCTAGTGACTGTCAACGCATAGGCAATCATATTTTGTTTAAATATTAAATTATTGCATTTTTTTTTAAATTAAAAAAATAAATAAAAGTTATATTTACTCACAACTCTGATATATTATTTTAACAATATATTTTTCTGTGTATCATACAACATTATATTATGTAAAAAAAGTAATTGGACCAATCTATTTATTAATGGATTTACGAGGTGGCAGACATGTTTTTGCTGGAAACTTAAAATTGTATATAAAAAAATTATATATGCCCTCTGAGGAATATTTAATTTGTTTTTAAGCAAAAAATTGTTTATACAATTGCCAATTTATCTCCAAAAATTTAAGTCCCGTGTGAACAAACTAACTCTCACCACACTGAAGACACCCACGGTACGTTAGTACTTAGGCATCAGCCTTCGTGGACTGACCCAAGATAAAAAAGAGCGCCAAACTGATTCGAGATTTAAATTTTAAAAAATGCGTTTAAATGCTAAGGATTTCTAGTATATGTAGAAATTAAATTACTAAGTCCCATTTTTGAAACTCAATTGGCAAAATTATATTGAATCGCAAAATTATTTTAAAAAACTATTTAACCGATTTAATTTGGCGTGATGGTTAATCATAGCACATTTTTTTCTGTTTTGCTCTTTTTTGTTTACTACTATTTTGCAATAGGCGTAATATAATGTTTTCTGACAGACAAGACTTGGAGTAACTAAACAAAGTTAAACATAAGTTTAAAAAAAAAAAAGCCTCTGCTAATTATTACTAATAATTAAATTTTTCATCTGATCGTTTAATCGAAATTTTTAATATATTTTCTTATTTGTTTATTATATTTATTAAGTTAAAGCTTACCTTCCAACGCCATAAATGTAAATGCTCCGATGATCGTGTATCCCAGTACCAAACAACATACGCCAAGTGTAGCTAGGACTGAAGTTGATCTTGGGCCAGGACAAGAATAACAGCAACAGAAAAATGATGGTTCTTTGGAATAAGGGTCCTTATGGTCATAGCAACATTTTTTAGAGGCAGGGCTTCCTAAAGAAATAAAAAAGATGTATGGTATTATAGTGTATTTTAAAAAATCTGGATGATATGTTTTTTTTAATTAATTTAAATTAAATTTAAATTTGGTAATGGTTTGTGTTTTAAATTTAAATAAAAATTATGCAAAATAACACTTGTTATGTGTTAAAATTAATTAAAATGATAAAAACTATTTAGTACGAATATAAAGTTCTATAAACATTATTTGTTTTCAGCCATATTAACTATATTTTGTTAATAAACTTTTTTCTTTCTAATTGTATTTTAATAAGAATTTTTGACTTCGTTGCTTTATTCTTTAAAAATAATAACATTTAGGCTATACAGTTTTATTATAAATAAGTGGTGTAAAGTTAAAATAATATTCCCACTTTCTCAACTAATTAATTTTTTATATTGTTTTAAACAGTAAATATGTCTTAAAATCCTATCATGTTGCCAATAAAAATACAGGAGTAATGTTTATGCATAGCGTCTGCTTTAGTTTTTCCTAGCAGTTACCAACCAGAACTAACCAAGACTTATTTTTTTTAAATGGCTGTTTTCGCTAATTTATTTAAAAAATTAAAATATAATGATGGTAATTTCATTAGCAACATACGCATTACAAGATCTTGAGAAAGACATAATTTACTTACTGCTACAAAAATGGCCAACCTTAAACAAAAAGTAATACACAATATTTATGGAGTTTTGTCAGCAAAACTCAAAAAACACAAAAGCTAAAAAGTTGATTTAATTTTATTATAGTATATGCACTATCAAAAGTAATAGTTATCTACTTATTTCGGGTTTGAAATGGACGGAAAAAATTTAACGTACCTCCGCGAAAATTTGCCTAACAGGAAAAGTTCAAAAATAGCATACATCATGGAAACCGTTTAGATAAAAATGTCCAATTGTTTTATTTTAAACAAAAACAAATCATAATAGAGGTAAATACACACTTATTTTATTTTTCAAAATTAAAGTCCATTTTCCTGTTTTTTCAGCAATAATCTTTTAAATAACTTTATATTTAACCTTAAAATTTGACTTCATAACTTTTTCTATAGTGATTGTTGCTAGAGCATTTAATATTTATTTCTCAAACAACTTTTAATTAATTTTAGAGTTAAAAACACCTTCCATTTTGTGATAGTCATTGAAATGGTAACCAATATTTTTAAAACCTGAATGATTTTCTTAAGTGCATCGATTATTGTATCTTTACTGTCCGATTGTTTTAACGCGAAGTAGTGAATAAATATCCGGGCACAAGCTTATGGGCAAATATGCAGAAGCTCCAGAGCAAGACACGGAGTCTTCGTGTTGTCATGGCAACCGCGACATATGTGATGATTCTAGGCTTTACCCCATTACCGTCCACGGGCGAGTTTTTGCGAGCCAAGCCGCATCTTAAATTTCGGCAGATCTCGGCAGTTCTCCGTAAATCTCGGCAGATCTCGGCAGATTTCGGCAGATGCAAATCTCGGCAGATCTTAGCTGCGCTTAAAATCGCGGAGTGAAATAATCCAACGGTCCTGTACGAGGGCTGCCCGATAGAACGTAAAGATATATAATTTGTTTTAAACACTTGACTTTACAGCTATATTTTTTAAATAAAAATAATAATAAATGTATGTGTATCTATTAAATTATATTATTCTAAGTAAATATAAAAATGAAGTATACTACTAAGAGAGCAGCACCCTAGAACCGTCTCTCACTAGTTCCTACGGATTTTAAATATTCTCTACACTTTTAAGAAATAAGTTCTAAATCACACTGTAGATTTTTGGGCCTTTTTTTAACTAGTTTACTTTAAACTATCCGTTGTGATTAATAGCTCTTTTTAAGTATTATAATAAGTTACCTGGTGGTGATACCCTACGAAGATATGTACTTTGGTATTCTGAAAATGGCGAGGTGGAATCTTGATCTCTTATCATCTTGAAAAAGCACAATATTTGCAGAAACCTCCCTTGGTCATTTAGGCAAAACTTTTGGTCCTGGTAATGTTTCTATTTAATGTATCTGAAATAAAAAAAATATATAAAAAAAACTGATTGTGTATATACTTCTCTGTATATTTTTGTACTAACATTAAAAAAATAATAATAAATTTAAATATTTTTAAAATATATTTTTTACATGTTCTACGAAAAAAATGGCAATTTTATTGGTGTGTAAATGAAAAAACCGATAATATAACTTGCCTATTGGCCATATAATCTTTACAAAACATATGTTTTTACTCGATTTTTATTTAAAAATATTTCCCAAGTAGAAATTGCTTATATCTGTAACTATTTCTTACTGATAGTATTTTATTAGTTTAAGTGTCCATTTTATTACAATGTTTTTACTTATATCGGATGTCAACGAAATCACTATCAAATTTTGGGAAGGTAAATTGTGTTATTAGATGCCGATTTTGGATGTAATAACCTCTCTCTCCTTTGGCATAAATTTTAATATTTAAAATTTAATACCCTGTATATTTTTTAAAAGTCGTTTTATTTATTCGATTTTTAATATTATTATATTATATATTATAATATATTATTGTATCATATATAGAGAGAGAGATAGAGGGAGAGAGATAGAGAGGGAGAGAGAGGGAGGGAGAGATAGATAGAGAGAGAGAGAGAGAGAGAGAGAGAGAGAGAGAGAGAACCTCAGGGATCGATTTCGCAGAAATCTAGAGGTATGTGCTGATGCTCCATCTTGCCTCTTCTTTTTTTTTTTAAATCGCGAATAAGAAACGTCTATAGCATATACACAGGTTTATTGGTTATAAATGCACCCCCCACTTATCTATCTTAGATAAAGAGATGGGTAAAAATGTTAAATACAAAAGTTGTAGGGTTGTTATTGAGGATCTTTTATAACGTTACCAAAAAACAATTGAACGTCGCCTTTTTAAGATATGACGCTAACTTTTTTTTAAATGGAACACCCTGTATATTATTAGCTAAAATGAAAGATCATTTTATCCCGATTTCAAAAATATATGCATAGTCCACATTTGGTTTGGCCGTTTTCGAAATATTTCTGTTTAAAAGCCGTTTTCAAAATACAAGTTTAAAGATTTTATTTTAGTGAAATATAGTTTGGTGGGTCCATTTAATTATTTCTTGAAGATATCGAATAATTATTTGATATACGAACGGATTTAATTGTTAACATGGTCTTTCCTTTTTATTTAACTATACACCCGATATTAGAAAAGTTCTTTTAACATCGGGGGAAGCATATCACCTTTTTAACAACTTCATCAAAAAAATTAGCCTAAAATACTATATAAAATAACATAAATTAAAAATAAAAGTTTTCGAAATGGCCCCAATTTCAAAAATACAACGTCTATATCCCCGTTTTATTTTTTCCCAAAGCTGCGTATATGGAATCTTGGTTTTCGGTGTTTAAACGAAATATCTTGAATTAAAATATTCTGAAATTCTTGTATGCTTAAATTTCATGTAAATTTTACTTTCTTTTTTTTAGAGCACCCCACAAAAAAGTATCTAAGGCTTTTAAGTCTGGGCTGTTAGGAGGCACCTTATTGTTAAATTTGCCTATCCATGGGGGAAATGTGTTATTGAGCAAATATCTTACCCCAAAACAACGTTGTGAGGCGGTGCCCCTCCTGTTGCAAATTATGTTATTGACATTTAGTCTGGAAAATTTTGTGGTAGAGTAGTTAAAATATTTTCCAAAAGTTATTGATTTTTGTTGACCTGTTAATGTATGTTTAAAATACGGGACCTATTATCTTTCCTTGTAAGATGCCGGCCCAAACATGTAGAGTTTGCCCCCCCAAAAAATTTCGGATTGGCCTTGCTTGATGGGATTAGTAGAAAGACCAATAATGCGTGTTTCTTCTATTATATGTCCCACTAGTAGAAAAACTTGCCTCATCGGACAACAATATGTTATAAAAAAAGGATTTTCCTCAATCCTTTGCATCATCTCCCTGACAAAACCTCAGCCATGCTAGCTTTTGTCTTCTGATAAATACTAACTTTGTAAATTTAAGGATGAAAATGGTACTTTTTCAAAGTTGATTGTATTTTCCAAAAAGTCAAGTTTAATTCTCTACTAACTTTTGGTATAGAATGTTCAGGATATTCTAAATAAGAAAATTTTAAAAAAAAATAGCACTGGGTTTTAATGTTTTTATTGGTGTAATTTCATTTTTTAAAAGCTATCAATGAAATTTCATGGATTGCTTTCTTTTATTAATAATAAAAATATAATGTTACCTTGGAAATATAGGAGAATGTCTAATTCTATGTCATCATCCTCATTATTTCCTTGACTTGTTCTCACTTTGTTCTTAAATGAATTTTTATTATTAACATTATTATATACCCTTTTAAACGTGTGTTCATTGGGTAAAATTCTATCCGGATATAAAAGATGATATTCTCTACGTGCTTGTTTTCGATTGTAACCACATGTAACGAAAATTTCATAAATTTGACTTTTTTCTTCTTCAGTAAAACCCATTTTAAAATGTCCGTATTTTAAAACTAAAACATAATGACAACTCAAATATGTCGTTTCCATGAAAATTTAAATAACTATTTTCAAGGCATATCTTACCATTTTGCAAATACTATGGTTCTGCGTATAGTCATTGCCATATCGTATGATGATATTTTAACAGAAATATTTCGAAAACGGCCAAATAAGATGTCAACTATGCATACAGGGTGTCCCACTAAGGGTGGCGAGGTACGTTATTACGGAAACCATAGGCCCTAGAGCCTCGAGAAAAAAAAATTAACTACTAAATCGGCCAAAGGAAATTCAACGAAAATATTTTAAAGCTTCTAGAATGGCCGCAAGATGGCGTAACTGCTAAGACAAAACAAAAAATTTGAATTTTCTTAAAAAAATTTTTTCATTAATATATTTTCAGAACGGGAATAAAAAGTTCATCCAATTCTGCGTTAGTTTGCTTTTAGATTTTTCGTATGTCTGATAATAAGGGTGGGGGGGGCTGGTAAATAAATTATTTTTAAAATTGCTTTAACTTCCCGTACCCATTATCCAAATTTACTCAACTTGAGTTCGTTTGAGAGAGAATCTTAAGCTTATTAAAAAATTTATTTTAGTGATGGGCGCTAGTTCTTACCTTTTTTTCCAGAGGGCGCTGTTCGTAAAAATTATAGCTTTTTCCAATTTTCCTAAAAAAATTAAATGGTACGGCATACTTTTTTTACGGCGGTTTTAATGAGTATAAAAATGGCTAAATTTTGGCGAAATCCGCGTTCTGATATCTTTATTTGTTTTCGAGTTATTTTCAAATAACCTATTTTTTGTTCAAAAATTAATGTTAGCCATTAAACAAATGCTTTTTTCTGCGTAAAATCTTAGCTTAGTAGGCCTTGAAAAAATAAAAAACTTTTATTTTATTTAAAACTTACCGCATTTAAAAGCAAACGTGCTAACAGCAAGATAAAATAAGAACACTATTAGAACACTAACACTATTAAACAGAAATGATGATAACACATTAAATTTTTTAAAAGAAAAAAACAAGATGTCTTTACAAATGTTCAAAATGCTTTCCATTATTTTTAATGCAACGATTTAGCCTACGGTGGGTGCTTAATACGGCTGCTTCAATTTTCCCGGCCTTGGAATTTGAGCAATAGCATTTGAACCCCTTTCAATCATATTTTCTGGGGTAGTAGGACGTGTCTGAAAAACAATGTCTTTTACTCTTCCCCATAAATAAAAATCGAGCACAGTAAGGTCTGGGGATCTAGCTGGCCATGAAACAAACTTTCCTTTCTATCCAACGGTTTGTGGATTCTGGTCTAAAGTTACGACTCTTTGAGAAAAGTGTCCCCCCAACATCCATCATGTTGAAACCACATGTTTATTTTTTTGTAGAGGAAAGTTCTCAAAAAGACCGGTAATATGTATGTTAAAAAGTTCAAATAAATCTTTCCGTTTAAAAAACCTAAAAATAAACGGTAATCATTTGATCACCCAAAATGCCCACAACACATTCACACTTCATCGATTTTGATGATCTTTTTACTCAGTGGGGTTATCTCCCACCAAAAATATAATATGCAAATTGACACCTCAGTGCTCGTGAACGTAGCTTTGTCAGTCCATAGAAATGCGGGAAAAAAAAATGGGGTTTCGTCGACCATAGTTCTTAACCAGTAACGATGGTCTAATCTTCTGTCAAAATCAGTTTAAAAAGAGCCTGATGCAATACAATTTGATATGGGTGTAGTATATGGTCTATTAAAATTCGATGTACCGACGTTTACTAATTCCTAAATCCAAAGCTATTATTCTGGTTTTGCCTACATGTGGATTGATCTGAACATATTCAAGTATATTGATAGTATTGTCTTTTTTTAATTCCCGATATCTTTTAGGCGCTGGAATGGATGCACCCGTCCTTTTTCCCGCGCAAACATCTGACAAACGGGTAAATACTTTTCTTCCAAAATGCCTTCTATCGGGATAGTTAGCAGCATTTTTTTCGTTAAAGCAAACAAGCATTTTTAAAACACTGGAAAAACGGCTAACATGTCATAGGCTTTCCGCAATGGAATAAGACATTTTTATTAATTCAGTTAATTAAAAATTTAAAAAAAGAAAATTACAAATCTGGACAAATCATAAACTAGTTGTAGAAATTGTTAAATAATCAATGTGTTATGAAAAAAATCAAATGTCAAACTTTTCCCTTAGCATGCAAAGCTATGCTAGATTGACGAAATTTTTTTCCATGGCAATCTGGATCAAAGTTAGGAATGGTTTTTGCTAAATGAAGTATTAATTTTATTTCCTTATATTTGGAAAAAAAAAATAAAAATTAAAGAAAAATAAAACTTTTTATTGTTTCACGGCCTCCCAATACGACTTTGCGCAAAAAAAAGCATTTGTTTAATGGCTAACATTAATTTTTAAAAGAAAATGGGTTATTTGAAAATAACTCGAAAACAAAGATATCGGAACGCGGATTTCGAAAATAAGCCATTTTTATACTCTTTAAAACTGCCGTAAAAAAGTATGCCGTGCCATTTAATTTTTTTTAAAAAAATTTGAAAAAACTGAAACTTTGAACAGCGCCCCCCGGAAAAAAAGATAAGAACTAGCGGCCTACTAAAATAATTTTTTTAATAAGCTTAAGATTCTCTGTCAAACGAACTCAAGTTGATAAATTTGGATAATGGGGACGGAAGTTAAAAAACAAAATAATTTATTTACCACTCCCTCCCCCCTTATTATCAGACTACGAAAAAAATCTTAAAAGCAAACTGAAGCAGAATTGGATGAACTTTTTATTCCCGTTCTCAAAATAGTACCTTGGAAAAAAATTTTTTTAAAAAAATTCTAATTTTTTGTTTTTTTCTTAGCAGTTACGCCGCTAGCGGCCATTCTAGAAGCTTTAAAATATTTTTGTTTAATTTACTTTGGCCGATTAAGTAGTTAAATTTTTTTTCCCCGAGGCTCTAGGGCCTATGGTTTCCGTAATAACGTACCTCGCCACCCTTATGGGAAACCTGTATATTTTTGAAATCGGGATAAAACGGTCTTTCATTTCAGCTAATAATATACAAGGTGTTCTATTTAAAAACGCAAGTTAGCGTCATATCTTAAAAAGGCGACGTTCAATTGTTTTTTGGCAACGTTATAAAAGAACCTCAGTAACAACCCTACAACTTTTGTATTTAACATTTTTACCTATCTCTTTACCTAAGATAGATAAATGAGGGGTGCATTTATAACCAATAACCCCGTACGGAACGCACGCATGTTACTGTTAGGGAACGGATATTTCCATCTTTAAAAAAATATGGACCGATAATGTTAAATGATATTACTGCACACCAAACAATAACTTTAGGATTATCAAGGTTACTTGTAATGATTTTTTGAGATTTTTTTTTATGTATACCAAAAATTTTGTTTATTAACGTGCCATTTAAATAGAAATTTGCCTTGTCACTCATTAAAAAAATTTGAATGTTTCTTCGATGTAAATTTGCAAGCCTTAATTTTCTTTAATTAAGGGTTATTTTTTATGTAATTAAAGTAATTCTACGCCCAAAAAATCTCATTATTGAACCAAACAATCCTTAAGGATTAAAACTAATATAATGTATTATGTATCAAAACCCAATGACAATTTATTAGAAAAATGATATTTTACGAAAATCAATTTTATCTTAGTTTTGTGACTGGCGCATACCAGATTAATAACATGTTAATTAAAATATTAAATGCCATAGAAGATTATGATATAAAAAAACTACTGACTTATCTCATATGGAATTTATTTCAATATCAAAATAGGTAGTCTATAGAGGACCCTCTATAATAGGGATGTGACCCACAAAAAACTGTAAAAAGTCTGTTTGGGATTCACTCTCTTTTAACACTTACCTAACCTATTAAATATTTCAAATTTCCTTTTGATGTCATAAGATGTAAATAAGCAAGATTAAATCTAATCCAATGCAAAATCTAAAGGTCATTTAAAAAGTTACCATCAAGGGACTCGGGTTATTTTTAAGCATTTTCATTAGATTTAAAGGATATTCGAAAGTCAAACCAAATAACGCCATTAGCCATGTCTCTTTATGATATCCACTCTGCTTTACTCCAACTTTTAATGGATTAAGAGGACCCACGATTTTGTTTGCAACTGGAGTTTGTAACTACTTTGAGATAGATCAATATTTTCTATTTAAATGTAGTTTGTTCTTTGCCCGGGGATAAAGTAAACTAAATCAGACTACTTGCAGTATGATACTGTAAGAATATTTTAATTAAAATAAAGTCATTTTAAAGCTTATGTTTTAAAATAAATTCTTAAACTACACTAATTTAAGTTTTTGGTTTGTTTTTTGTTTAATGGCCGGTTGCACCAACACTTTTTGCGACACTTAAGTTGTTCTTAAGCATTAACTGCCCCTTAAGTTTCAAATGTTTCTTGCACCAGCTGAAATTGATCCTTAATGGTCCCTTAACTTTAAGTGTAGGATTTTCTGTACTTAATGATCCCTTAAGTAATTTGAAGGAATTTGACAAATATTTTGTTTATTGTTTATTTATTTTTCGTTTGTTTGTAGTTTCAAATAATTAATTTGATAAAAAAATTTTTAAAAAAGTTTTTAAACAATGGTGTTTTGGGTTGTGATATTATAAATGCAATGTAAATTAGATTTCCAAGAAAAATGTAGAAACAGTGAATTTTTATTACTTATGGCAATTTTGAAATTTATTTACCTTTTTTTATTCTTTTGGACATTGTTCTGTTATTTTTAAAAAGAATTGTTTTGACGAGATGGATAATCTTACATTTTTCAAAAGGTTCAAATTAACGAAACCAACAGTGCTCAGCTTACTTGAGCAAATGGAAGATGAGCTTTAGTTTAAACATGACAAGTTTGTATTAGCTTTTAAATTTTAAGTATATACTTGTAAATTAGAAATATTTAATTTGTTCATATAAAATAATAAAAGTTTTTTTAAATGATGTATTTGTGTATATATTTCATATTGACAATAATTATTCCCTTTCCATGGCCGTAAAGAAAGGCGCCCTTCATTTTTTTTCCATATTGTTATTAATTTTACAACAAAAAATCACAAACTAACTACTGATTTTGTATTATAATGTCTATATTGTCTATAAAATGAAAAAAAATAAAAGTTTTAATTATTTACAAAAATTCAAGTCGGATTACTTCTATCATTTAAATGACACACAAGCTAGAAAAGGAAAGATCTAATATCAGTTAATTCTGATTATTCGCGTTGTAAAGGCCAACAATAAAAAAGAAGAACGATGCAACGTTGCCATCTTTCTAAGTAGTCTTAGTTAAGTTGCAAAAAAATCTAATGGTGAAAGCGAAAACAATTTAAGTTACCCTTAATTTTAAGAGCTCCTTAATAAAGGTCTACTTAAGATACTTTTGGTGCAACCGGCCATAAGCGCTTTATCCTTAAGTGGTTGTTTTACAAGTTTTGTCGTCTGACAAGAGATGGCGCAATTTGGTTCGTCGTTTTATTTTTCTAATGATGATAGTACTTTTATTTAAAAAACTCGTTGGGTACACGCCAAAATAAAGTTTATACAAACGAATTCTTGGATAGAATTAAAGTAAACAAGCCTTGTTTGGCATTAATATTTTCAAAGGGGAAAAAACGGGAAAGTTCTTGTAAACACACTGCACCGGCAACGTTGATTAAACACACTGAATGGTCTAAGAGCTAGACCCGAAAAATCATCGTCATCAGTAATATAAAGTTTCTCCCGTAAAACATGTTCATTTATTATTGGTAATTATGTTCCCGCGCAGGCTGACAACCTATTGGATACAGGGGTAGCAATAAGGGGTTAAAGTGCAGAATTTTTGGGAAAAAATCGTCATCGATAATATGTCAGCCGTTTTGGCCACTTAAAGTTAAACCCCTAAGGTATTTAAATCCAAAAGGGCTGAAAGTTAGGTGGATACCGAGGGCAGTAAAACGGGGTCAAATTATCCCGAGCGCTTACTTTATACAGGGTGTTTTTTAATTAAATGTCAATATTTAAGAGGACAATTTTTGGGTCCATTTTAAGAAAAAAACTTTATACGAACGTATGTTCTAAACGTCCTAAATATTGAGATACAGAGTGGTAAAATTTTTAAAAATAAATTATTTATTATTAATATTAGTAATACCACTTTAGATATTTTAATAAAATTTGGCACACATTTACCTGTATCAAGAGGCATCTTTTTGTGTACTACTTTTTTTTAAATTTTCACCAGTGGCGTTCGTACGGAATTTGATCCGCCTATTTTGGCAAATATTGATGGTACAATATTTCTTTTAAAAAAAAAAACATTTTTAAAATTCCCAACCATTTATAAGCAAAGTTGATCACTTGATTTTTTTTAATCCGATGCACGGTTTTTACTTAAAAAAATAAAAACCATTTCTCTGCATGATCATAACTATATCGGTAAACAATATCACCATTCAGATAAATCCCTAAATTTAATTTTTCTAGGTGAAAACCGTGCGTCAGACCAAAAAAATATAAGCAGATTTGATCCCTTGTTTTTTTTAGTCCGACGCACTATTTTTACCTAGAAAAATTAAATCTAGATATTTCTCTGCATAGTGATATTGTTTACCGATATTGTTATGATCATGCAAGAAATGTTTTAATTTTTAACAAAACTGCATCGGATTGAAAAAAATCAAGTGAACTTTTTATAAATGATTAGGGATTTCAAAAAAATATTTTTTTTTTTTAAGAAAATAGTGACATACCATCAATACTACAAAATAGGCAGGCAAATTCCGTACGAACGCCATTTTGGGAAATAAAAAAATGAGAACACTAAAAATGCCTCTAATACATATACATGTATGAATTTATATTAAAATATCTAATTATTAAAATTAAAATAAACAATTTTTTAAAAATTTTTTTTCACCCTTATCTTAAAACTTAGGGGTGTGGGACATACGTTCATATAAAAGTTTTTTCTTAAAAGGATCAAAAATTGCCCCTTTAATATTGACATTTAATTAAAAAACATCTAATAAAGAAAGGGTAATTTACCCTTTACTCCCTGTCAAAAGCCCTTTTGGATTTAAACATGCTGACATATTATCGATGACGTTTTTTTTTCCCAAAAATTTTCACTTTACCCTTATTGCACCTCTTTTATCCAATAGGGTACCGGCGAGAACCAATTAACAATAATATGAAACACGGAAGAAACTTTTAAATATGATAACGATGATTTTTCGGTTCTGGCTCTCCGTCTAGAATGACGTCACTCCGGAAATATAAACTTATTCAATGTTTATGGTATTGCACCATAAATAAGATTTTTTTAAATCGATAATTCTTTTAAATTATTATTAAAGCCAGAACACTATTTTTGTTTATTATCTAAAGTGACAGATATGTCATGAACTTTAGATGTTCAATTTATTTGCTGTTAATTAAGACAAAAAGTGTTATTGACTAATACAACCTAATAGAAAGAAATAAAATGACAACAAAGTGCCGTAAAATACCTGATTTAATATAATTTTTTATCAAACGAATAAACGTATATATTTAAAATGGATGTTACCTACATGAACACAAAAACCAAAATTTTTAAATAATTTGATTACATTTTTAAGATAATTTCCTGATTTTATTTTTTGAGATCCGGTAATTTCTTAACGTTTTTCCAAAACAAAAATCAACAGATCACTATCCCAAACACCCTGCCTACAAACCATAGATAACCTAACTTTAGATATATAATGACTAATCGCATTTATGGCAAGTTTACGACCTCGCGCACTAAACAAACGATGGTGTCATTAAGCATGCTATTTAAAAGCAGGACCATTTCCCGGACAGAAATTTGTAGGGCATTAATTAATTTATATTTATAAAATATATTTTTATATATTAAAAGATACTAAATTCTTTTATTTTGCGTTTCTATACATATATAAATTATGTTAGGTAGTAATATAAACCATGAGTTAAAAAAATTAATATTGCAAAATATAAATAGAAAAAAAGGGGGAATTTCAAGACCCAGTTTTTGTACCGCCTTAAAATGGTTTGGAAACTGTTAGAATTTATTAAACGCGTAACTTCGACTTTACACGGTTTTTTGGGAGTTCAAAAACGACGAAGTTTGAACGCTTTCTATATATTTAAAGGGTTTTGCTTGGCTTGGGGATCAGTAAAAGGGGTGCAATAAACGGTTTTTTTTCGAGTTTGGAACAGACTTATAAACAAAAGGGGTAAAAAAATGTTTATACAAATAACATTAACTCCCTTTTTCCCGCTTACACTTATTTTTCGGAGCGATAAAGGATATTCCAAACCTTAAATGTATTTATACATAACAGCATTTATTTACTAGAGGCAGCCTTGCCGTTTGGGAGTGCAAAGAAAAAAGAATTATAGGATAAACCTTTCTCCGTGGCTCAACCATAGTGCAGATAGATCGACGCGGAGGGGATGACAAATCCAGCACGCAGAGCGGGGTATATATATTCTTTTCACCGACCAATGATCACGTTGGAGGGAGAAAAGGCTATACCCCTATTCTTTCTTTCTTGCACAAAAAGATCGTTTTCCCAAACGGCAAAGTGCCTCTAGAAAGGGATATGCTCCAAGGGGAAAATTTTTATGTTGTAATCATACTTACTGACTTTTTAGATTAATGCAATACATTTTTTTTTTAGATTTTTTATTCCCAAATAAATAATTATAGTGATTTTTTTCAATTATGATTGTGTACATAGATGAAACAAAAAGTTAATTTTTTAGATAAGCCACAAGAGTCATGTTCAGTCGTATTCGCAATTTTTATTATTATTAACTACAACGCATCAGTTGTGAACCAGTACAAAAATTTGTGGCTTTCCATAGCTGTAACATTCAGAAAAACTAGAGGGGAAATTTAAGGAGCTGACAATGGATAATATGTTTATTTTTGATTAAGAACAACATCTAAACAAACCAATGTGTTTCACTGGTTCAAAAAACCAGTAATCATGATTTTTTAACCAGTGTAAATATATTTTGTTTAAGTATCAATTGACGAAGTACGGAATGGCCGGCGACGAATTTGTAAATAAAATCGATCTGCTAGTCCGTTCTGCGCATGATTTAGGACCCTAAGAGATGACTAGAGCCACGGCGCACGGACACATTTTTTCGCCCATAAAATCTCACTTTTGAACCGCGCATCTGATAGCCTTTACCGGTCCATATTGAGGTCAGTGCTGGCATTATTTCTAGCCCTTGAGAGTACATACAATAGGACGGCTTCAGTTCTGGTCCCAGGGTATAGAGACGGAGCTTGCTCTGGCCTATTGAAACAGAAAAAAAAAAAAAATCTAAATATTTATCTACGTCTCAGTCGCAAGTTTGCCACCGTTACCAAAATAAAAATAAAGTATGAAAACTTTTACGTTATAAGACCAGAATATAAACTATTACAGTATAAGTGAGATGTTTACGAACAAGGCGACGAAGAAGCCGAATCCGGAATTTTGAAACGAACACTGTAAATGTTTTTTCGGACGAATAATGTACAAGATTTTTGTTTAGTTCTTGAAATAACTCCATACTACCATAAAATTAAAAGTAAACGAAAAGATTGCGCTGATATATCCAGGAAACACAACTGTCCTGTTTTTATTTATTATATGTTAAGGTGTAAAGTCAGTTAAAAATTAGTGTTATTTTACAATGATTTTTGGTAAAATTAACAAAATGAAGGAAGATGGTGAAAATTTGATTTATAAATTTTGCAAAAATCTTATGAGGTTACAAGGCAGCTAGTACCAAAAAAAAATCAGCAGAACGGTACGAAAAAGAACTTTTGTTCTTTTTTGATGGAAATGTGAGAATAATTTAAATTTTGTAAGTAAATATGCACGAATTAAGATAAAAACTTAAGAAGTTGTCAGCTTTTGAATTATTATTAATTTTAACAGTATTCAGTCCAGTAAAAAAAGTTTTACCGGCTAGTCCGGTAAAACTTTTTTTACCGACTTAATACTATAAAAGTTAATTTTTGGGACTAAAATCAAGTATATAAAAGTGCGTTTTATAGTACAGTATGAAATAAATTAATTTTAAGTTTTTCTAAAATTACCTAAGTATCAAGCAAAGGTAATCATGTATTATTTAAATAAACTGCTTTAAAACCACACAGTTATTTTTATTTAATAATATGTATGCCCTTCATTTATTTTATTTTTTTTTTTTTAAACATAGTTTGCTTAGCTAAAATATTAGAAGCATTCCAGTTTATTATGTGGTCGTTATTAAATGGGTGTCGACAGATTTGTGATTCGTGAAATTCCGTGTTTTTAATATATGTTCGATGTCCTTTTATACATTTGGTTAATAGGCTAGAAGTTTCACCTATATTTAATTTATTACATTTATTTATTACTGTTTTATGTTTTAAAGATACCATAAATTTTAAATTTTTTACCTATTCATTAAATTTTATTGGATATGCTAAAAATACATTTGTCACAGGTTTATTTGGATTTTAACTTAAATTTGGTTGTTCTAATTTAAAAAATCAATTATCTGTAAAATTAGGGGGATAACTATTTATTGTTTAGTTTTTAAAAAATCAAAGTGAAGGGTGTGCTAATTGATACCCAGGGACCAGAACTAAAACGGTCCTATGGTATAAAGTGTATTTTGGCGTGTACCCAACAAGAATTTTTTAATAAATAAATCCGCCACAACAATACAAAATTTAACTAAAATTATTCCTAGATCCAAAAACTTCTAGCTGTTCTTATCTTTAAAAAATGTATGCCTGGAACAATAAAGTTTGCTAAACGAAAAAGTAACAGCAACCTCCAAAGCGTGTATCGACGGTCTATTGGATTCTTACTTAAGAAATAAAATCTGTAAATTAAAAGGACACTTAAATGGGTGTATTTTATCTCATAAAATTGTATATTCCTTATTTAATAAGAAAACTTATGAAATAACGTTAAAAATAAACTAGTTAAAAGCAGATGTTTGTCAAAAAAGACATTTTTTTAAAAGCCACTCAGTTACATAAGTTTACTATAAGAAAAAGTGTCTAAGACTGTTATCAAGATAAAATTAAAAAATAAAAACATAACTGAAAATTAAATAATTATTTAAATAACCCCTGTTAAAAGTTTGTAATTTTTTGGGCATGCATAAAAACATTAATAATTAATTTTAAAAATGATTTTTTTTTATAAAATTATTTCACATTCAAACAAAATTTTTTTTAATTTTAATTCCTTAAAATTTTTTAAAAAAAAATTGTAAAAAACTTTTAAAAAAACAAATTTCAACAAACAAAAATTTTTAAAAAAAAAATTTCTTTTAAAAAAAGGGGTCTTAAAAAAATTAAAAGCAAAAAAATTTTTTATTCTTTTAATATTTTTTTCAACTTGCAGTCGATTTTAATGTTTTAAAATTTTAATACCTGTTCTAATTGGGCCCAATTTTTAAAAAAATTTTAAAAAGGCAAACTTTTAAAGCTGCTCTTTTAATTTTGGTATTTTTTTTTTTAAACTTCTTTCAAAGGGGAATTTTAGGAATTTTTAAATTTTTTAAATTTTTTTTTATTTTTAAAAAATTTTTTATTTATTAAATAAAAAAAAATACCGCGATGGGGGGAAAAAAGAAAAAAACTTTTTAAAAAATTTAAAAAATTTAAAAAAGGATTTAAAAAACCATATAAAAACTGCTTTTAATTGTTTTTTTCTCGGTAAAAGAAATGGGAAAAAAATCAGTAACGAGTTTTTAAACCCAATTCTATTTTTAAATTTTTTTTTATTTTTACCGTCCCGTTTTAAAATTTGTAAAAAATTTAAAAAAATTTTTATAAAAATGCAAATGAAAAATTAAAAAATTTTTTAAAAAATTTTCCAAAAGAAAAATTTTTTTTTAAAATTTTTCCCCAAAAATTAAAAATTTTTTTAAGTTTTATTTAAAAAAAATATTTTAATTTTATTATTAAATATATATTTATTTAGTTAGTGTATATACAACTAAGTACAATTTTTGGTTTTTAAGAATGTATTTTTTTCCTAAATTGTTTAAAATTAATAATACTGTTTTAATTATTAAACTTTGACAAAAAAGTTTTTAACTTTGGACATTTGGAAATTTAAATACATTAATTTTGACAAGCATTTTTATTTTATAATTCAAGAAAAGATCAGGTATATAATTTAAACAGTTACATTGTTTAGACCATTAACAAATTTAAGGGTAAAATTTAAAAAAAATATGGACTATTAATTATATATTTTTTTAAATATATACAACTTCAGCTTATATCACCAAATAAGTAATTTAGTTTTTTGAGAGGTACGTCTGTCATTGTTGGAAAATAATAATAGGGCTTTTTAGGTTTTTGAAAAATAAGGTTTTTTGTAACTATCCTAACAATTAATAAAAATTGTAAATCATTAATTAATTATTAAATATCCATAGTTGCATAGTTATATGTATCAAAAAATATAAAATTAATTACTCTTTTTCTGCTTCTTTAAAGTTGTCTTTTTGCTTAAGTTTTAGAAACATTTTAATTAGTTTTGGAAAATGTAAAATTGTGTTTTTCTTTAGTACCATTATTGCTTCTTTATGCGTTTGGCTAATAACTTTAAAGATTAACACATACAAAATTTAATTACATTTTCACAGGGTTTATCAAATGACATATTTTTCTTATATTATATGTTTTTAATTTTGTTACTAACGATCTCATAGTCCTTAATACAGTGCCCATATATTAAACTTTGTCCAAAACAACTACCTCTCACAAATCCCAAAAATAACTTTTACTAAAGAAGTCCAGTCTTAAGTTATAAAAATATATTTAATTTTTTATTGTAATCAGCATGAATATATTTGGTTACTCTAATCTAAGGTGACAAACATATGCTTTATATTTAAAGTAATTAGCAAAGAGTTGATTTTTTTTTTTATTTAAATCGTTTATACGAGTACAATAGAATTTTTAGAATTTTTAATTATTTCTTTAACAAAAAATATTAAAAAATATAAAAAAGTTATTCATATTAAATAAAATTATACCTTGCAACTTATTCAAAAAACGAGAAATATTTTAATCTATTAAATTAAATTGAAACATCTAGGAGCAATATGCGAATCTTATTATAATATGTTGTGCAATTAGGTTATTCTATATCAAAATAATTGCAGTGAAAACGTTAAGAAATCTCATTTAACCTGTACCTGCAGTAATTATCCGTTCTTATTTCTAAAAATCTAATAATGTATAGTTAACTATTAACTTTAAACCTAACAAACTACTATACAGGGTGCCACAGATTCAGTGCATGCATGGGGATCTCGGAAACCGTAAGAATG
Source organism: Listronotus oregonensis (assembly GCA_019359885.1). Lineage (NCBI taxonomy): Eukaryota > Metazoa > Arthropoda > Insecta > Coleoptera > Curculionidae > Listronotus > Listronotus oregonensis. The sequence continues at coordinate 24,172 of JAHBCN010008166.1, forward strand.
AAGTCGGTTAAATTATGGCAAAGGTGGGCATTTAGGTGCCTAACAACATGCCGATTAGAAAGTTGTAAAATTCTGAGAGTACTTCCGGAGATATCCGGAAAAACCGAAATTTGCTGATTTCGTTTTAATTTCTGACGTTATTTAAAAAAAGAGATATGGAAAAACAAAAGACAGTTTCGTATGGTCACTTTTAAGCTCTACAAAATAGCGTTGAGAGATTTTCTGTACGACGTTTCGTTTTCGTTAGACCATCATCAACTTTATTTTTTTAAATACGGACCTGGGTTTTTATTTAATTTTTTGAACCTCTTATTATTCCGATTACAAAAATGTATAACACTTAATATTTATTAACAAATATGGAACGCCCCTATAAGAAATGATGTGCGTTCCTTGTCTTACTCATTGTCTCTTATGGAAAATATGTTTATTTAACAGAAAATAGTAAGTGTTATACATCATTGTAGTGGGATTTCAACTGCTTCAAAAAAATGCAATAAACAATTGAGTGCCGCATTTAAAAAATAAGAGTTGATAATGTCTAACGAAGGCTTTCTTCTGAAATCTCTTAACGCTATTTTGGAAGACCTTAAAAAGTGGCCGTAGAAAGCTTGTCTTTTGTTTCCATATGCAAATAACGACCAAAACAGAGAATCAGCGGAACTCGCCCGGGCCCTGTCTCCGGGGGGTGCTCCGGGAGGCACACAACTTCTACTCGTGTTATTAGGCACCTAAATGCGCAACTACGTAATTAACCGACTTCATATCTCTTACGGTTTCCGGAGAAATCTGCCATGACTCTAATCTTTACATAGGATAAATATGGGACTGTATATACAATAAATCACATCTCATATCTGTGCTTTAAAAAATTAAGCAACGTTAGCCAATCTTCTTACAAAATATGATGTTAATGTTAATTTCGTATTGAGCCTCGAAAAAAGATGTTTTACTCGCTTTGGTATTAAACTGGGCAAATGATAATTGTTATATATTTTTGGAACGTATGTTAATTTAAGGCAACCCACTGAACAAGTGCTTTAATAACTGTTATTAGAGTGACAGTTATAAAAGACTCAATGTTTTTTGTTTTGTGTATTTTTAGTGGCATTTACTACAACCGTTTATTGATAGAAACTCTTACATTATGTAAACTTTAGTGCAAGATTTTGTTTACGGATATAATACTTATAAAAAAGACAGCAAAAAATAATTTGTTCGACAAGAATTGCTTACAAAAACCTACAAGGTATGCATACTTACTACTAAGGTGTTTTATTATTAAAATATTTTTATGTATCTGCTATAATATATTAAGCTTATCTACTTCGAAATATAAAAGTCGAAGAAAATGGAACAGCGTCGAGCGAGGTTACTAGTTTGATGGGTGACCACGGTTTATATGGTACGTGCTGTTGTGTCCTTTGGATTTTATGTTAAACCCGAGTTTCCGTTTGGACGGCATTACCCAGGCGTAGTTCAAAGGTAGTAACTATGTACATAACACGTCTGTGGTGGCACTACCGCGTTTTCTAAAAATAGGTTAAACATCTAAAAACCCAGCACTCACGATACTGAATTTAGGGGGTTAAGGTTTTTTAATTTGTTTTTATGTAAACAATAAGACATTAGACCCACGCCAAATATATACCAATTTATTCCCCCAAGGGAACATTTTTTAAAAAGAAAATTTATATTTTAAAATTTACAAAAAAAAGGTTATTACTTTGGAAGCTCCCCCAGAGTAAAATCTAAGTTTTAAAACAAATCCTTTGTTTGCATTTTTTTGTAAATTAAATTAAATTTTATTATTAAAGTCTCAATTATCTATGTTTTTCTAAAAACCACAGCCAGTTTAAATTTTTTCGTAGATAATATCATAAGAGACAAAATTTTGTCAAGGCAAAGGCATCAATTTTGCAGAATTGGCCTGCAAAATTTTTGTTTAACAAGTAATTTTCCCTTAGTGATATTTACAACAAAAAAAAACGGGCCCAAATCGGGCAGTGATTTTGTGAAAATGTCATAAACGAAACTGCCATAACGCAACAAACTTGACTAAAACAAGAAAAATATTTTGGCTAAAAGGTTTTGCACAAATCACCCCAAAAACTGCCTGTTTTTTTACAATTCACGAGAGGTTAGGAAAGACATGCCACACTTTTCCAGTATGTATTTTATCCAAAATTACTCGTCACAAATAATTAGGATAAGCATTTTCTTTTTGTTTTTTGCAAATTTTCAAAAATCCCCCCTATTTAGGGTTTGGAAAGTTGCCAAATCTGATAATTGCGAAAAAAAACAGTGGTATTAAAAGTTATTCTCACTGCGATTTTGTTTCAAATGGACCTTGGAAAAATAAATAATACATCTCCATATCTAAGAAGGTTTAAACCAACCCCATGGTCTATGTGCAAGGTGCAATTATCCTTAAAATATATAAAATCATACAGTGTGGCCCAAATTGGTTATACATGTATGGGTATCTTGGAAACTATAAAAGATAGAAAATTGGTTAAATGGGGAAAGTTGTAGGGTAGTTAGTTGCCAATTCAATGCCGCTAAAGAGAACTTTTTTATCTTTTTTTGATTTAGAGATTTTTTTAAAAAAATCAAAAAATTTCATTTTCAAAAAAAAGTGCTGTATTTTTTAATTTTCCAAATATTTTTAAAATCTGTAAAAACATTATTTGAACATTTTTAAGAGCAATGCATCCTGCATTTGTTTTTAAAATTTTTACGTTTTGGTTCTGAGATCCATCATTTTCTTTTTTTTTATGGCGGCAATTTTTTTCGCTTTAAAAACATTTTTTAAATGTGTCTAGCACTCCATAAAAAAAATTTTATTTTTATCTCAAAAAAAGACAAAATTCATTTTTCCCGGTTGGGCCTGACTACGGAGGCCATTGGCCGTAAAAACAATTGCCTAACGCTTCTGCAAAATATTAACATAAACATTTGATTTCACCTTTTATTTTGTCTATATGACATAATAACATTAAGGAACATTTTAATGCGAACCGTGATGATACCATTAAAGAACATTTTAATGCAGAACCCGACGTCGGGGTCGTCGACCCGAATATCTGCAACTGATATTCGTATACCAAGGAGTATCATTTAGAGAGTTCTCAAAAAAAAATACAGTCCACATAAGCCTACTACTGTTCAAGGTTAAAGAGATACGGACTACCCAAGACGATTAGAATTTTCAAACTGGTTTGTAAAGCAATGTCTAGAAGTACCCCATATCAGCAGGAAAATTATTTGGACCGACGAAACGTTTTTCAGCTACTGTGGAGTATTTAACAGGCATAATTGTCATTTTTGGGCCACTGAGGATCCTCCTGAAGAACGTAGGCTACAAGTAAGATTTGGATTTAATGTATGGTGCGGTATGTACAGGGTCTTTGATTATATTTACGTGGCTTTGAAGACAAAAAAATGTTTTATATAAAAATTGTAGGATTTTTCCATATTATCTTTTAAGAAATTATCAACCCAAAAAAAATGGCAATAAAAAATGGAAAAATATAGGCAACTTCAACTTTTTAAATGAAACACCCTGTATATCTTACAACGAAAGATCTTTTTTTTATTAAAATATATATATATATATATATATATATATATATATATATATATATATATATATATATATATATATATATATATATATAATATATATAAATAGAACATAGCTACCTCATGTTCTATGAAATGCAAACAAGATAAAAAAATTTTTTTATCATTTGAAAACTGTTCTTTTGCTCCCAAATTTATTTGCTCCCGTTTGACCTATATACACTATACATATATTCATTATTTTCCTTTACTTATTTTATCTTTGTTGGGTTTACCGAAAATAAGTAGGCGATTTGAATTTAGTGCTATCCTTTTTTTTTACTAATAGGATACATTTCAAAGGAGATCTTTTTTCTATTAATTTTTGTTTTGAAATGTTTGAAAGTCCTTTTTATTGGAGGGCGTTTTTTTTAATCTACGGATTAAATATGATATTCCGCAAGCCCGTGTCTATGGGATTGATTTATTGTGGTGACGATTAGATCAATCAAAAAAATATTTTAAATGTTCAGAGTTTAATATATTAGTTTTGCCTTATTAGGAAATTTTTAAAAGTATCTTAAAAACGTTTAAAGTACAATAATATAATTCTTTTAAAAAATTTAAATACCGAGTTATTTTCAAATAAACATTTGGGAAACTTAAATGTTAACTTTATAATCTTATATTTTGTAAGGATTTAAAATTCAAACATTTCAAGCTGAATTGCAGCATAACTGACACTAATGGCATTCTTCAATGGTCTTCCGTTTGTTTTAAAAAGCCCCTACATGATTTTTAAAGCGATGTGGCATTCTTCTTACACAGTGTTTAAAAATATTGTAAAATTTTATTTATTTTTTGTCTCGCAATAGTAACTGCTAAGATTCTTATAAGTTATGCCGAGTAATTTCTTAGAAAGGGTTTAAATCATTGGGTTCCATAAAAAATTTTATATATATATATAAAAATTAAAAATATATTTTATATTTTTATATTTTAATAAAAATTTTAAAATTTTATATATATATAAATAAAAATATTTTTAATTTTAATTTTAATAAAAATTTTATAAAAATAAAAATTTTATATATAAATTATAAAATAAAATAATAAAAATAAAAATAAAAATAATATAAAACATATATATATATATATATATATATATATATATATATATATATATATATATATATATATATACATTGATGATATTTGAGATATTTAAGGTTAAATTATTAATAAATTACAAAAAAGTTTCGTATTAGTATTAAGAAAGCCATGGAAACAATAAAATTGTTATGTTGCTGAATTTGGTGGGGGTTTTCTCTGGCCCAAAATAATGTTTATTTTTTGATTAAACAATCCTGCTGAAGTAAAGGAAGACTTGTCGGTTAATAGAATTTTATTTAAAAACTTTGTATCCTGCTGCATAACCCTTTTTGCATACTTAGGTCGGCCCGTGCATGTTTTGTTCAGAATTCTGAACGACAAAAATTTATAAGGATAAAATTTGTAAAATTTCAAGGTAAAATAAATTTTATAATCTGTTTTATTAAGTTCAGATGCCGCATCCGAGATTGATATTTTAGGATTTTCTAAAATTATTAAAGGTAAAATTAGTGCTAGTCCAATAGAAAAAGTATAATAATTACCCTAAAAAAAACGAGGATATTCAAAACTTTGTTTTCATTTCGTGCTGCAGTCCTTTTCATTTTAAAGGTTTTTCGTTTAATAAACTTCTTAACTATGTATTTAATAGTATCTATATACAGTACCCGTTGTAAAGGATATAATAAGTAATATTCCCTTCGCACTGTCGTCATATTATTATTGTTACCATTAAAAAGACGCATAATAGCGATTTTTTGTTCTTCTGAATAGCCCATCGACAAAAAAGCAATACAAACTACTTTTAAAGTTAAAATAAAAAAAAACTTTTTACAATATAAATAGGTCAAATTTTCTAAAACAATTTTATTGTTTTCATAGCTTTCTTGATACTAATATGATTTTTTTTTCAATTTATTTATATTTTAAGCTTAAATATTTTAAAAATGGTTAATCCAAATATCATCAATGATATATATTTGAAATCAGAAAAAAAAGTTCTTTTATTTAAGCGCATAATATACAGGATGTTTCATTTAAAAAAGTTGAAGTTGCCTATATTTTTCCATTTTTTTATTGCGATATTTTTTTACTGATAATTCCAAAATATAATATGGAAAAAAACCTACAACTTTTTTATAAAACATTTTTTTCTGTCTTCAAAAATAAAGGCTCCAGAATCCACGTAAATATAATCAAAGACCCTGTACGGTAAGTGAATCACCCTGTCCTCAAAATTATTTTTAAGCTAAATCGTATAATTTGTTTTTAGATAATCACCTTATAGGACCATTTTTTTTATAATAATCATACACTAACAGGGCAAAGGTACTTATTGTTAAAACTTTGGAAGAGCAGATATTACCGGCCGAGAGAGCTATAGTTCCTAGAGAACAAGTACTGAATAATGTGTAGTTTCAACAGGACGGGTGCCCCGCACATACCTAATACTCGGGACATTCAAAATCTACCAACACAAGTGTTTAACAACACAGTTATCGCAAACGGCGGTCCTGTAAATAAAAGTGTATGAGTTTGAACCCCCTGCAACTATAGAACAATTAGAGGACAGAGTTCGGGATGTCTTGAAAAATAAAAATAGAAACACACATCGCAAGGTAACTGGAACTGTTTTTAAAAAAATGTGAAAAATGCGTTAATAAAAATTGCCGTCATTTTGAATAGTTTAACATAATATTATAGTTAAAAGTATTTTATTGTGTTATTTAAAAATTATGTCAGTAAAAGTAAGTATAAAAAGTTGGTAATTTTAAGCTTATTCATCTTTAGATTAATAAACTCTAGTTTTAAGCATCAATGGAACAATAGTTAGGATGTTAATAGTAATTGTTTGTACGACAAATGGCCTCCGTAGTCATCGCCAACTCAACGAAAAATTAAATTTGTCGTTTTTTAACATAAACACAAAATATTTTTATAAAGTGCTATGCATTATTTTAAAGAAAAAAATGTTCTTTTTAATTAGGCAAAAAACGAAATGGCCGCCATAAGAAAAAAAGAAGTTGGTATCTCAGCACCGAAACGTCGAAATAAAAAAAAAAATGGGGGATGCGTTGCCCTTAAATAGTTGTCTAAATAATGTTTTTACAGATTTTAAAAATATTTTTAAATAAAAAACAAATAAAGAACTTTTTGAAAAATTCAACTTTTAAATTTTTGAATATATCTTAAAACCAAAAAAAGATAAAATCGTTATTCAAGAGGCATTAAATTTGCAATTAAATGCCCTACAACTTTCCCCATTTAACCAATTTTCTGTCTCTTATAGTTTCCAAGATACCCATACATGTATACCCAATTTGGGCCACACTGTATAAAAGAGCGATTTTAACTTTTGAGGTTGAAACCATAGCCAGTCCAATTTTTTACAAAATGAGAAAGCGACATTAAAATTGGTCCAGTAATTTTCCAGCACTCCATGCTCCCAGCAAAAAATGTGAATTTTGGGAAATCGCGTTTAAAGTTTTGTAAAGGGCGCTCGATCACTCAGGACGACCGGTCCGATGATCGTGTATTTCGACTAAAAAATGTTTCCCGGGGCCCAAAGCGGTTTCGGCCATATATTCTACATAATATAAGTTATTAAAAAAAGGGTTTAAAAAATCGTTTTTTTTGAAAATTCTAAACCAGAAAACCCTCTTAAGGAGGCAAAAATAGAAAAAAATTTTGCTAAATGGGTTTTGGGGAAAACCTGATAAATGTTTTAAATTTTTTTAAATGAAAGGCTATTTTTATAACTAAGTCCCCTGGAACTAAAATTTTTAAAAAACTTGTGGCAAAAAAAAATAGCATTTTTTAAAATTGAGAATAGGAAAATTTTTTTGGGAAAATTTGCCATGTTCTTGTTGGGCTAGTTTTAAACAAGAAGACTTTTTTTAAAAAATGCCATTTTCTTTTTAACCAATAAATTTAATTATTTTTTTAATTTATATGACAAGTTTACTGTGTACCTTTATTATGATTTTCCTAAAACTCTTTGGTAATAATTTTTAATGTCGATATTTGACATAAATTTACATTTAATAACACTAAAATCTTAAACTTTAATTACCTTTATTTTTTTAATTAAATACAACGTTTCGGTTAGTGATGTTTTTCCCAAACCGTTTTTAAGTGATCACTTAATACTATTTTATAAAAATCCCTTTCTTACCGTTGTTTATAAAAAACTTGACCAATTTTTCACTGTTCATCAATGGCTGCTAGATATTCGGAATATCGATACTAGGTTTTTCAAAAAATATATTGGTTGTTAACAATTATTACAGCTTCTTTAAATTTTCTTTTTTTCCCAAGGGGGGTTTTTTATGCAAAATTTTTTTCTTCCGAGTGCTCGACAAACCCTGACTTTGACGTTTTTTTTTTGTATCGTATGTCTTTTGTTTTCTTTAACTCAAATTTTTTAGTGCTCTTTTAATTTCCCCGATGTATTAGATTATTAGAAATTTAGATTATTTGAGCGGAGATCGAAAAATGACCTCCACCACTGCAACCTTACCAGATTTATTGTGATTTCTCCTATCGTTCTTTAGAGTACCTTGTCCAAGCCCGTCTTCTTAACTAGACTCCAGAGTCTCGACACTGGCCACTCCATATAACTTGCTGGTTTTGGCTTTTCCTCCCCAAGCCTAGTAAACCTAACCCCGTAGTGCTTCGCAATGGCACAACACATGAAAAAGGGTGTTTCTTCAGCCTCCTGGCAGAACCTACACAGGCTATCCTCCACCGGTTTATTCTTTCCAGGTGCTTGTTAAGTTTACAATGCCCCCGTTAGTTGACCTACCGTTATCCTTACGACCTTACGGCTGTGGCTCAGTAGGTCCGATGTAAACTTTAAAAAAAGGTCTTAATGAACTGTTTTTCATGTCTTTTCCCGGTGTTTGTACCCACCAGCTTAGAAACTGTTTCCCACCCAACTCTTAATAGATGTTTTTTAAGACCTGCCGAGATACCGCAGAATGGCTCCGGGCCTATCATTTCCGCGGCTGATGCTCTTTTGGCTAGGTCGTCGGCCTCTTCGTTACCTGGATGGCCCTCGTGGCCTGGGCCCCCTTTCCGTAAGTTTGTTTGCCAAGCCGATTTTTCCCCGGGTCTGTATACAGCCCCGGGGGGGTTTGGGGAAATTTAAATTTTGGGGAACGGATGGCCTTCGGGGGCCCCTTGGCTATCGAGAAAATGACGATATTTTTCCTCCCCCTTTTTCTTTAATCCTCACGGCCAAAGCACTATTGCTGCGATTTCCGCTTGGAAAACCGTGGCGTGCTGACCAGACTTAAGATTCCTTTTTTTTCTAGGCTTATCTCCATAGATGCAAGGTCCTACACCCTTGTTGGTCTTGGAGCCATCTGTATACCAGATATGATCAGCTTTGATTGGAGGGGGCCCCCTTCCAGTCCTCCCCCTCTGGTTTTTACAATACGAAAGTGTCTATTGAAAATGAAACGAGAGGTTGTCCTGTCTGAGGGCATTTCAAACAATGAGCTGACCTCTTGGTCCTCCTCTATTTCCCATCTTGGAGTCCTTCGGTGTTCTATAATTGGACTTTGACCTCCTTTGAACCCCTAAATTTTCCCCCTTTACTTTCCCCCCTATGTAGATGTGGAGGGGGGGGCAGGTTTAGCAGCACTTCCAGGGCTGCGGTGGGGGTTTTTCTCATAGGGTCCCGTGATGAATACGCATGCTAGCCTTTGCATTTCCCGATGTTGGGAATTGGGAAGATTGAGTCATTATTTGAAAAATTGTTGTCTGGTCTCGTGTTGGGGAAAAAGACTTCTTGGGTGGTTTGAGACTCAAATGCGTTTTAATAAAAACTTTATTTGCGATTCTGCGGATCTTTTTCGAAGATTCTTTAAGAGTGCGTTTACGCTACACCTTAGGGGTCGGGCGAAAGGACGCGGAGACGGTGGGCAATGACTAACAAACTTTCACTACCACAATTTTCTTATAGCCGCATTAAAAATATTATATTTTATTTAGGTTCTTCCAAATTCATTGTATCGATGCGATGTTGTTTCCGATTGCAAGCCTAAAAAAGGGATAACGTTTTTCGGTAACTATTTTTCACTTAAATGATATAAATTATACACTATTTTTTTAAAAGGAAGGAAATAATCTATCCTCTTTAATTTGTGTAATAATGTGATATTTTATTGAAGCCCTCTACATGTTTTGTTGGCTCAAATTTGCTGCGGCTCCTGCTTGACGACGAATAGCACTGATGATGGTTTTACCGAAAGCGCTCTGCTAGGATTTTTTTAATAAAAATTTCACGAAATACAAAGTCTTTTATTCCCCATAAATATATATTGTTTGACCTGTATAAACAGGATATCGCAAAAAAACATGAAAAAATGCTAAAAAAAAAGTTTTTTTGCCAAAAGTAAGACAAATATTTTTTTAAAATAGCTTCAAAACGACCTCTTTTTTTGGATAAAAAAGGATAAAGAAAAATTTTAGAACAGCATTTTCGTCCTAGTTTTAAAAAAGTTTTTAATTCGAATAAAACGGGGGACAGTTAGAACATTTAAAAATACACCTTTTGATAATACATTTTTATGGAGAGAGGGTTTACGGAAAATTTTATTTATTTTTCATTACCATTTTTTTAAAAGAAGGTACTTTTAAAAAACCCCGATAAACTTACGGCTTCAAAAAAATTTTGTTGTAACCTTGGTGGACGAAAAAATTAAAAACGAGAAAAAAAAACCAAAGGATCCCTCTTTCTTTAAAATACATAAATTTAAATCTTTTTTTGTTTTTAAAATACAAATTAGAAAAAAGTAATAAAAAAAATTGGAATTACCCAAAGCTCCCGGTTAATATTAGTCACAGAAGTTTATTATCGAAAGGTGTATTTCGATTAATTTTTTTAATTGTAACAGGTTTTTTTGGGAAAATTAAAAAATTAAAAAAATACTCTTCTTACTTTTAAAAATACCAAATATATTAGTCGTAAAAAATGAATAGGTTATTTATGACACCCTCCTTTAAAAAACTTTAAAATTTTTTTTTAAATTTAATTTAATTAAAATTGAAATAATTCTAACTATCGAAAATAAATCGAATAGAATATAGATTGGATATTACTTTTTAAAAAAATGCATTACTTTGCACATGTTCTTCTTCTTCTCTCTTAATGGCGTTGGCTGCCTTTCGGCGCCGTTCACCTTTGCACATGTTTCATTATGCCTGAGTTACGGAGTCTTAGTCTGGGAAAACTTTGGGGAGAGCAAATTAAATTTTTATAAACCAAAAAAAAATTTAACCATGACTTTTTAAAAAAAAAGACTTTTTCTTGTCGAAACCTTTTTTCCACGACTTGAAATTGTAAGATTTTCTTCTTTTTTTTATATTTAATTGTTTAGTTTATACACTGTGTTAAAATTATATACCCGACCTCTTGAGTTAAGTGAGCAGTACCTTTAAAAAAAGAACCTGTAATCTGGATATTCCTCTTCCAAAAACAAAAACGTCGGTGGGGGGTCCTTTAATATTAAATTAAACTGTTTAACTCCTTTTTCTAAAAAAAAGAACTTAATAACTGTAAAAAGTTTAAATCTGCACTTAAAAAAATTTTGATAAATCCTTTTACTCCATAAATGGGTTTCTAAACTACATTTTTTTAAATTTTTTTTTTTTAAATAATCATCATAACGTATTTGACCTGGTAATATGATAAGACTGTTATTTTATGTACCTTACTTTAATCCTTGACAAACACACAAATTGTTTATTTATAGGCTCTAAATTATTCAATTGTCAACTGCGTAAGTTTATGTTTGTTATATTTTTGTTTATCTGAATAAAACTGTGTTTTTTTGTATATTTTTACATTTTTTAAAAAACTTATGTATTTTTTTTAATTGTGTTATGTTAAATTTGGCAATATCCAACTGTTTAATTTTAAAGTCAGATTGGTAATATTTCTTATTTATTAGTTATTTATTTAAAAAAGCGGTTCTATCTTGAATACTACAGAAATATGACTTTTGGCGAATATCAAACAAGAACATCTTAATACACGAATCTGCCAAAATAATAAAAACATCTGAAATTTATTATTTATTTTAATTAGTTTATCTAAAAAAAATGGCATTCTGCGCAAACTTTTTATATTGTTGTTATATTATATTATAAACCATTCAAAGATTAGCATGTTAGGTTTAAAAAAGGGCTATAGACTAGAGCTATGGAGGTGAAATTTTAAACTCACCCCCTTGATATATTCGTAAAAAAAACGGCCTTGATGACTCTAACACGCCTCCGCATGGTCGGTCTGGACACTAATGTAGGCAATGGCTCAACTAGACGACGCCTGCGGAGGAATGTTACAGGGGGGAATTCCAATTCTACAGGCAAGAGCGGACTCAGTTGCAGCAACGTTCGTTTTTTTAAAAACCCTACACTATAAACATAAAGAAAACAATACCAATAAAGGGCGATTCTAAAGAAACCATTAGCCTCTACACTGACGGCTCTAAGACCAAGGTGGGCCAGGCTGTGGCATATACTCACCAATCATAAACCTAAAAATCGGAGGGAAAAAAGGGCGCAGAACCCAGCGTGCTTAAAAACAAACCCCGACAGCCAAAACCCAAAGGGGGGAACATCCCAACCATTCGATCTGTATTTATATAGACGTAAAGGAAGCATTACTAGCCCTGAAAAAAACCACCCATTATTTGGGGGGCTTGTGCTGAAAATCAAGCCCTGACTAACATGTATCTAAATAATGTGGTCAACCTACCCTGGATCAAGGGACATGACATATCTAAAGGTAATCATACCGCTAACTCGCTGGCCAGGGCGGATGCGGGACGGAAACTAGTTGGTCCCGTCCCCACCACTGGATTGACAACAACAGAGAATAAATACATCATCATTAAAGAATACTCCCATCGACTATTTAAAGGAAAATGGGATGATACTACGAACTGCAACTTTGCAAAAATAATGATCCAGACAAGTCAATAGCGAAACAAAACCTTATGATGTCCAGAAAGAACCTCCGAATACTAACAGGTGTTCTAACTGGCAAGGGCGGCCTACAAGGTCACCTATTTAAAATGGGTCTAACAAACACAGGATTATATAGAGGCTGCGAACAAGAAAATAAGACCGTGGAACACATTCTTTGCGATTGTGCCGCCCTCACATTTGAACGAAACTCCATGTTGGGCACGAACTGGCCATTACTGACTGAAATTGGGGAGATTCCACATAAAGACGTCGTCGACGACGCAGTAAATCTCCCGCCTACAAGAGGAAGCACAAAGGACCTTCTGAGGTCTAGGTGCAGTGGTATATTACCACCATCTGAACGTTCAAATCTTAGCAGTGGCAATATTTTTGACTAATATTTCCGAACAAAAACATAATAATATTATAAAAGAAAAAAACTTTTAATCTTTCAAATTTTCCTTTATTATTCTAAGAGTAACAACCCATTGATCGATTACTGGATTGCACAAGCTTCGCGCAGCGATCTCCAGATCGGTGGTTTCGTATGTTGGCCAAAAACCGGGTTGCCTTCCTCCATTGACCGCATTGTTTTAAACGGGACCGAGTCGAGTTTTTCCGATCTAATTTACGATTGGGCGATTTTGGTTGTTTTTTTGGGTGTATTCGCATGATCTGGGCCCCAAAAACCGCGAAGAAAAAAATTATGCATTTTTCAAAGTGTTTGCTTGTTATACGGTTATTATAGAACGGATTATATAGGGTTTTTTGGAAAATTTTTTTTTTGTTGGTGTATGTTTTTGTAAATTCGGAAACAGTGCATTTGTTGACAATTTTGTTTTTCGTTACCGATGACAACTGTAGAGGCTAGAGATGCTTTTTCATTAAATAGAATAAAGACATTTTTACGCAACACAATGGGGGGGTAGACTCTCTGCGTTAGCCATGTTAAGTATTAAAAAAAGGCCTTTTAAATAATATTGTAAATTACAATGAAGAAGTAATCAAACATTTTTTAAGTGCCAAAAACACAAGGGTTTTAAATAAAATTTATGACTATTTAAGTTAATTAAATAAATCTATCTATTTTTTATCATATATATATATATATATATATATATATATATATATATATATATATATATATATATATATATATATATATATATATATATATATATATATATATATATATATATATATATATATATATATATATATATATATATATATATATATATATATATATATATATATATATATATATATATATATATATATATATATATATATATATATATATATATATATATATATATATATATATATATATATATATATATATATATATATATATATATATATATATATATATATATTTTTTTTTAACCTATAAGTTGCCGTCATACCTCTGGCATAGCGATATTACTTACTGTAGGGTGTAAGATTTTTCTTTTAATATGTTGTGCAATTTTTCTGTTTAAACAGATGTCGATGAATATTATTTGTTATATTGTTATTTTTCTTAAGAAATAGAAATCTAATTCATTAAATAAAATAATTTTGGTAAATACTTTATTTTTGAACTTTCTTTCTTGTTTTTTCTTTGGAGTAAACATCTGTGTGAAATAAAATGCCTAAAATTGCTTTTTTTTTAACTAAAAATCAGTTAATCTATATGCATTGAAAATTTTAACTAAAGACCTCCCCGAAAGATTGACCACGAGCCGCCACTGGATCTTAGCCTTAAAAAAAGATAGAAAAAATAAAAAAGCCTGAATTTTTAGAAAAATAAGTAAAAAATAATATATAAAAATCGTTTTTATTTAAAAATGTGGGTTATTTATTAAAAAGCTTTTTTTTTGATTGTGATTTAAATTATTTCAAATAAAAATAAAACCCCTTTCCCTTAACTTCATCCCATTACGACACCCAAATCTTCCATAAACGGATTCCCCCTCTATCCAGCAAATTGGTTTCCCCCCGGAAAACTTTACTTTGGGGGTTTTTTCATCGAATGAGAAAGGATTAGGGAGCAATAACAGGGGGAAAACTAATCAGGTAGCGGCCGTGCTAACCGTTTCCCTTGGTTTTTTAATTAGACCCCCTATTTGGAACGGCCCCGGGGGGAAAAATATTTAAAGTGTCCTATAGAAATTTTGATTTTAATAATAAAATACTTAGAACAATTAAAAACCGGTTAACTGTTATTAGTCTAGTAAATGAGAGGACAAAGCTGTAAATAAATCTTGTTTTCCCTTGGCGCAATTCTTAGGTCTTCGGAAATGTTTGAGCGAAAACAGTTAATCAAATTAACAGGTGGAAAAAGGCTGAAAAGGGTTTTAAGGCCCTAAAAAAGGGTTCCCCCCAATATCTGCCAAAATATGCAAATTGGAAAATTTTGCTTTACAAAAAAAGATCGCCTTGTAGTGTACAAAAATGGTCCCATATTTTTTTTTTTAAACGATAGTTTTCAGATAACGAAACCCAAAAAACCCCATTTCAACTGCCGCTCTATCGCTAGGATGCTGCTTTATTTATGGATTCACCTATAAGCGGGCGGACGAATTGTTCCATTACTCAGGCAATAATGTACATTTTTTAATCATTTAAAGTTTATCGAAATGGGAAAACCCCAACCTATGAGTTTGGACCCATTCTGATTTTTCTAAAATATTTAAAAAGCGGTCAGTATTTTTTTACATTATTTTAAGAGCATCCCATTAATTTATTGATATTTAAAGAAAAATGGTTTGTTATTAACATTTCCTTTTTATATTAAGACCTTTGCAAGTGTTCAAAAATCCCAGAAAATTTCTTTTACCTTTTTTCTTCCGTTTTAATAAAACATTGTTTTGCCCATCTGCATTTTTTTAGCCGTTTAGCCACATCCATGCAGTGTGAAATGTTATGGATTTTTCAAAGGCCGTTTTTGCAAAAAAATAGTAAAGAACATTTTTGTATATTTCGAGGTGACTTTCATTTTTTGTCTAAAGAAAAGTTCTCTAATTTGCATATTTTGGCAGATATTCGGGAAACTCATTTTTGAACCTGGGGGCTATTTTCAACGGGTTCCCACGTCGAAATCGTAATAAACTTTTTCTCGTTCAAAACATCCCGGTACTTTCAGGTCTTCATTTACT